>JAGFPH010008023.1:8565-47468 GCA_018207615.1 Philaenus spumarius | reverse complement strand
CATATGCTAACTGGCAGACTGAACACATATGCTAACTGGCAGACTGACATAGAATAAACATAGAGCAAAAACTACTTAAGATAAAAACACGAAAATATAAAAGTAAAAGGATTTTGCAAAATTTGAATTTTAAAGTTAAAAAATAGCGAAAAATCGGGTGTTCTCTTCAAGCAGGGTGATTTTAAATATTTTTTACGTTGTAACTATTAATTATAGCGAAAAATGACTAAGCCATTCGGATGAAAAATTTTTTCCCCAAGAGTTTGGTATTTTTTTAAAAAACGCTATTTGAACAATTGCGGGTTTTAAATGGATTTAGGATGAGCAATGTCCGCGTAACCTACCGCCGCTATAGGGAGTCGCAGGTTACTTTCTGTTTTACTAGAGCCGACCCTTAACCTAAAATTATTATATGTATGTTGTAAAATAAATCAAATGTACACACAATAATTTTAGGTTAGGAATAGACTGATGAACCAACATTTTATGTTTATTGAATGTATTTCATGGCTTGACGGAAATATTTGAACTACGCCGGACGGAACGGTCGTCTCTTAATTTAAATTGATAAACCAAAAGACATGTTTCTTGAATGTATTTACATTTATTGTCATAGGAACCAATTTCATAACGCTTTTTCATTATGAGAATTTTCTATTTGTCATTGCCATAGCAACCAATTAATAACACTTTATTTGTTACGCATTTCATTTTCTATTTGTTAACTCCTACCTCAATCCGCGTTAAGGAACTTCGTTCCAAAAAAACTCGAATTTCCTGAGAAATATTAAAAATAAAAGCACCTCTTCAATTTATAAAATCTACTGTCCTCTCTCTATCGTATCATTTAATTATTGTTTTTCCAGTTACAGTCCACACACCACGATCCCTCTGCAAGCACGCGTTTGAATACGACATTATAGTTTTAACCTATATACGTGATAATTTCTGTTATGCTTGGAATTGACAATTGCGAATGTTTCAACAAAAATTCAGTCACCTGGGGCAATTCATACAAAAACTACGAAACTAATCAACGAAAGTTTAATTACAATTTTGCGGAGTTTTATTTTTAGATTGGTCAGATATAAAGTACATTGTAGGTTTTTAGTGGTTTCCAAGTTGTCATTTACTTTCATTTATTAAGTGTGTTATTAGAGTTCCTTCCCTGAACTGTATGTGTGTATAATTATAAATACACCCAAACAATTTTGGAACTGTTAAATAGGTCCTCTGAAGATTCTTTTATGTTAGATTAGACATTTCCCAATAGTATATTTCGCGGATACTCACAAATTCAAAATGTGAAATTGTATCTTGTGGCATGTAAAATTTAAAGGATATAAAAAGACAAAGTTATTGGCACCGAGTATTTTTTGACGACTGGAACCAAAATGGCTTTTTCTGCCAACCAAAACAAATATCCCAACACCATAGTACCATGCAGTTTTTCAAATTTGATTCTATTTTGTTATATTTAGTAATTTTTTCATGTGTAAACTTCTATTGGTGCACCTCGTCTAAAAATTGCGGCCGGTGAATCGGATGTTACAGTCACGCGTCACTCTTCACATGTGTATATAGAAGAGTATATAGTTTACTTGGTAATACATCTGAAATGGACATTCTGCTTCCTCATTCCTCTGAAATGGACTTGGATCTTCCTCATTTCGTAAGTTGTGTTACAATAGTTTACTGGTAACACCTCTGAAATGTACATTGTGCTTCCTCATTTCGTAAGTTGTGTTATTATAAACAAGTATAACCTATTTGACCAAGATTTGAAGAAATTATATTAGACTACAATATAGAGATCATGCATTCTTAATTTGACAGTTAAATAATTTTATTTTACAAAAACATTTCAGGAATACATTAAAAAAATGTTAAAAAAAATCAGAATCATGATAAACATATTATTTTAAACATTTGACACCCACCCCTTTAACAATGTAGCTTTCTATGAAATAGCTGTATTTTAATACAATGCTCCATTTCAAGATATTTAATTAATAGCAATATCAGGATGGCGGCTTAAGTTGTCCTCATTATCAAGAAATTTAAAATTACACCCATGTGCAGCCCCCAAAACCTTTTCAATATCGAGTTTTGTTTACTCATATTTACTTAACTCGGCTCGTGGGTTTAACGTGTTCGGTCTCAGTTCTGCAATTGGGTTGCTAAATGTCGTAAGAACAATGGTTTAGGAATAGACACATAGACAAACGGACGTTTGTAAAAACTTTAAACAAAAAAATTGTACTATTCGAAAAACCTTGCATTTACTGGAGAGCGACGGCCGGCGTTAAAGATTGATCGTTTAAAACTACACGTAAGCAACAAGAATACAAAGACAAAACACAAACAAAGAACGCGTAAAAACAAAATAATTACAACTCAAAATGACAGTTACGGTACAGAATTTGTAAAATGTTCTGCCTCAAATCATCGAGCCCACAAAAAGCAAAACAAATAAACGGTACCAGGAACGGGCACATACTTTCTCACAAACATATTTAAATTACTAAACAGATTCACTGTGACTTATAGGGTGGGGTAGGAGAAATGATTTTTTATTAAAGTTGGAGATTAACTAATAATAATAATTATTATTATATAGAGAGAAAACTATTCGATCGATTACGAACAAATTTGAACCAAGCACGTCAATTAGGCCTTTATAGATGCACGAAAAAAAGGTTTTGAAAAGTTTTGAAAAACAACCCCCTTTATGGCCAAAAACCCCCAATAATCAGTTATTATTATTATAGCTAAACGAGAATTTTTAGAAAGATGCGGTTTTTTTGCATATGGTAGGGTACATTAAAGGCTACAAATAAGATAAATTTTATCAAAATCTTTAAAGCCTGATTTTTTTGGGGTTTTTTTTACCAAAAAGGGGCTTGTTTTTAAAAAACTTTCAAAACCGTTTTTCGTGCATCTATACAGGCCTACTTGACATGTCTTTTTCAAATTTGTTTGAAATCGATCGAATAGTTTTCGCTGTAGATTTGTATACATACAGACATGCATACAGACAGACATTTTGTAAAAACCACTTTTTTGGACTCAGGGGGTCCCAAAACTGATATTTCCACAAAAATCTCAACATCGATTTTTTTTGCGATCACTATACTTTTTCTTTACTATAGTATAGTGAGAAAGTATAAGGTGTCCTCTAGTTGTTCGTTGGGCATATAAAATGTGTTACCGTCCTGCTGTTACCAACACTCATATTTATCATTTTTGAAGTATAAACTTCTATAGGCGGACCTCGGCGCTGTTTGCTGGCTTGTGAATCGGAATTTACCGTCACGCATTTTCGGAAACGCTCTATTCCGTCACGCATCTTCTGAAACTCTCTATTCCCTCAGTTTAAAACAAGTTTTGGTCTTCTGAGATTCGAACCAGCAGAGTACATCACCATAGACTAGCGCCTTAGCCGGTTAGGCCACGAACGCATTGCTACTTTAGTATATTTTATTTGGGTGTATAAGTGTGACAGATTGTCCTACGCCATAGGCTTAACCCGTTAATGTTAGCACAATGTATAGTTTAATTGAAAATAAATCTGAAATGGACATTGTGCTTCCTCATTTCGTAAGTTGAGTTATAAATGGACTTTGTGCTTGCTCATTTCGTAAGTTGTGTTAAAATAGATATTGTGCTTCTTTATTTCGTAAGTTGTATTAAAAAAAGTTTATACTTCTTCCGTCTAAAGTTAAGCACACAATTAACATTTTTTATAAAGCGTATCCTGTGAAACGATGTCTTTTACCTAATTGGTTATCCCTGTCTGATACTACTGGAGTGCTATGGGGACATAGATTACAAATATAAAATTTTAGGCTACGTAAATCTAGTTAACAAAAATTCAAACTATTTTAAACTAAACACGCAGCCGAAATAATAATTAATTAAAAAATTAACAACTTTTTTTCTTTTTCTTTTTTTAACGTCCTGCTGTTTTGCACTTCAAGGCTAATGAAGACGGGACCTACAGTTTTACGTGGAATCCGAACCACAGCCAATGATGTCTGTCAAGAAACCATTTAGAAAATTATTCGGGATCAATGGGAATTGAATCCGGAACTTTTCCATTGATGGTTGGCATGACGATTGATAAAGCTTTCACGCCTTAACAACCACGGCCATCGTGGCTTAAATGAACAACTAATTCTACATTATAAAACTTTACAACACAAACTGATTAACAAGGATCAACTTAAAAGAAATTAATATATGATTGACTAGAGGGCTTCCTTTCCTGTTCGTTACGCTCACCAGCACCTTCGGTGGTGGTGGTTCGCGGCGAAGCAAACGCAAACATATTATTGGATACTCTGATATTTTCACGAAAATTACGATTGGTTGGGACGGAGGCGCTTAGATCAAGTTAGGATGGGATGGTGACCTAGATCCTGACGCATGCGCAGTAGGGCCAGTGTTTTGTGTGAATGACAGGAATAGTTTTGTGTAATAATGATACAAAAAGAAAAAAAAATATGAAAATAAAAAAGAATCTTAGTGTGCTTAAGACCACACGGGAGAAGTGTAATACGTCCATGGCGATATTCTGATAAAATATGTTATTTACATTATTTTGGTTGCTAAAAAAATCCTGCATAAAACAAATTTGCAAAGCACACAAAATGTGATTATTTTAACAATACGAAGTAAACTACTTATTTGAACACAAGTTACAAAATGAGGAAGCACGATGTCCACATCAGAGGCATTACCAAGTAAACTATTTTAAAACAACTTACAAAGTGAGGAAGCACAATGTCCATTTCAGGTGTATTACCAAGTAAACTATTTTAACACAATTTACAAAAAGAGGAAGCACCATGTGCATTTTAGGGGTGTTACCAAGTAAACTATTTTAAAACAACTTACAAAATGAGGGAGTACAATGTGCATTTTAGGGGTATTACCAACTAAACTATATTAACACATCTTACAAAATGAGGAAGCACAATGTGCATTTTATTGGTATTACCAAGTAAATTATTTTAACACAACTTACAAAATGAGGAACCACAATGTGCATTTTAGGGGTATTACCAAGTAAACTGTTTTAACAAAACTTACAACTTACAAAATGAGGAAGCACAATGTACATTTTAGGCGTATTACCAAGTAAATTATTTTAACACAACTTACAAAATGAGGAAGCACAATGTGCATTTTAGGGGTATTACCAAGTAAACTATTTTAACACAATTTACAAAATGAGGAAGCACAATGTGCATTTTAGGGGTATTACCAAGTAAACTATTTTAAAACAACTTACAAAATGAGGAAGCACAATGTGCATTTTAGGGGTATTACCAAGAAAATTATTTTATCACAACTTACAAAATGAGGAAACACAATGTGCATTTTAGGGGTATTACCAAGTAAACTATTTTAACTCATCTTACAAAATGAGGAAACACAATGTACATTTCAGAGGTGTTACCAGTAAACTATTGTAACACAACTTACAAAATGAGGAAGCACAATGTCCATTTCGGGAGTATTACCAAGTAAACTATTTTAACACAATTTACAAAATGAGGAAGCACAATGTGCATTTTAGGGGGATTACCAAGTAAACTATTTTAAAACAACTTACAATATAAGGGAGCACAATGTGCATTTTAGGGGTATTACCAACTAAACTATAGTCTATTAACACATCTTACAAAATGAGGAAGCACAACGTGCATTTTATTGGTATTACCAAGTAAATTATTTTAACACAACTTACAAAATGAGGAAGCACAACGAGCATTTTTGGGGTATTACCAAGTAAACTATTTTAACTCATCTTACAAAATGAGGAAGCACAATGTACATTTCAGAGGCGTTACCAGTAAACTATTGTAACACAACTTACAAAATGAGGAAGCACAATGTGCATTTTAGGGGTATTACCAAGTAAACTATTTTAAAACAACTTACAATATGAGGGAGCACAATGTGCATTTTAGGGGTATTACCAAGTAAACTATTTTAACACAATTTACAAAATGAGGAAGCACAATGTGCATTTTAGGGATATTACCAAGTAAACTGTTTTAACAAAACTTACAACAACTTACAAAATGAGGAAGCACAATGTGCATGTTAGGCGTATTACCAAGTAAATTATTTTAACACAACTTACAAAATGAGGAAGCACAGTGTCCATTTCATATTTATTACCAAGTAAACTATGTACTCAGTGTAAACTATGTAAACACATTTGCACTGTAGGATAGTAGAGCATGGCGGTAAAATCCTATTCACCGACCGAAAATGTTTTGGACGCGGTTCGCCTATAGAAGTTTACACTTAAAACTAATCTTTTCCTAAGCTTGTTACGAAAAGTAGCTCTTGTCACACTACTAACCCAAAGTAGGTGTTTGCCAATGTGCGGCAAAGTGCAATGTTAATCAAATGGGATTTACTTTGCATACCCGGGAACGCAAAGTAAATGATAACTTTCCTTTGGCAGTGGTTTCATTATAGACAAATATTTATAAAATATCTATTCATGTGCTGACTTTTAAACATAAAACAAGTCAGCTGTTCCATTGTTCGTTTATCATTTACTAACCCGACATTGCTATTACTGATAGTGGGTTGTAGTAGTTAGGCTATTTAAGAGTTGTTATAACTAAAGACGTAAATTGCCGCCTCGTCTTCAGCAAGCTTAGGAAAAATCTTATGTGCAACACGAGCAAAAAGTGTCTCCGAGAAAATTGTTTCTCAATGTCAAATGTTTCTCTTGTGCAGCAAAGTGGCACACATAGATATTCTCTACTCCAACATTGCATTGCCATAAATTCATCAGTAGAGGTGAAAATGTAAAATTATGTTTTAATTAAAATCATGTAAGTGTATGTACTTACAATGGAGTCTCACGGGGAAAGATACAGATTTTCCCTGTATTTGTTGTGTAAGTGTAAAGTTTGTTTAACTTGGGACGTCGTGGGATTAAAAAACATTCTGAATAGGCCAAGCTGAGAGAAAAAAAGCTGAAAAAAATTCTACACCCACTTCTGCTGAGAGAAAAACAAATAATTCGACCACGCAGCTGAACCGCTGACGTGAGTTGAGCAAATTTCCAAAATTAAGTTTATAGACCCTATGTTTTATTGTTTCAACCAACAATTTGGGAAATAGGTCTATTCACGACAGTGCTGAATAGCTGCAAAATGGTTCGCACGCCATTCAGCATATTGGGAGTATCTTCAATACACAAAGCATTGCGTGCTTCGCACGCCAACCCCTTATTGGGAGAATCTAAAACACACAAAGCGTAGCGTGTTTCGCACGCCAAACCTTTATTGGGAGTATATAAAACACGCAAAGAATTGCGTGCTTCGCACGCCAACCCCGCGGTAAAATCCACCACATGGCTTTGAACCGGGTACTTCTATGGTATTTTACGTTTTGATCGATTTTGGGGGAACCAAGCGAGCTATAAGGTCGCGAAAAAATACAAAACACGCTGAATAACATCCTAAATTTATATTTGTAGAAAAAACCCCAAAACAAATTCATTCTCGTAGGAAAAATGAAAAATAGTTACTTCCGGGTAAAAAACGTTGTTGGATTTTTTTGGCTAACGAACTCGTTCGAGCGACGTAGACAACCAACATGTGTACCAAATTTGTACCAAATCGGACTTAAAATGCAGCCGCTAGAGTGCGAACACATTTATACATAATATATATATATACATATACATATATGTATACATATACAGATACATATATATATCATTTTTAATAACACCCAAAAACGTGTTCTGGGTACCATGATCGGTGCTCATTTGCTACTGCCGACCTGGGGTCTTAATATAAGAGCTACTGCAATAGCTCATTTTTCCTATGGAAATTCGCTAATAAAAGACAGCTTTGGCATTGCAATAAATTATGGCATTCAGAATAAAACATTGATTACATAAAACACATGTTTAATATATTTTAAAAAGAGTAATTTTAAAAGGCGAAACTTCTTACCACTATTGTATTTGCAGTTTCTAGAAACCAGTTACTGGGCTTTGATCTTTTGCAGATTGATTTCGCAACAAAGGGCATCCTTAAGAATGTTAATTATAATTTCTTTACTTACTACTTTGTCTCTTGCTAATTTTTCCAATGAATTTCTTTTACTAAGAACCTTATGCAACCCAATTCCTGCATTGTAACTCTTTCCACAAGGCGATTTAAACGCGGGCTCTTGAAAACGCTTTGTTTTACGATAAAGTCTGAGTGTAAGACCTACTTTACTTCCTAGTGGACGGTAAAATCTATATTTAAAAATGTTGAAAACTCAAAATTTACGGATTTTTACAAGCTCTTGCTGTAAACAACGGTCTCAAAATTGTTTGTACCGATTTGATTATTAGCGAATTTCCATAGGAAAAATGAGCTATTGCAGTGACCCTTATGGTAAGACCTAAGGTCGGGAGTAGCAAATGAGTACCGATCATGGTCCCTAGAACACGTTTTGAGTTGTCATTAAAAATCATATGTGTTCTCACTCTGGCGGCCGCATTTTAAGTCCAATTTGGTTCAAATTTGATACACATGTTGGTTGTCTACGTCGCTCGGACGAGTTCGTTAGCCAAAAAAATCCAACAATCGGAAGCACGTTTTTTGATCGGAAGTAACTATTGTTTTCGATTTTTCCTACGAGAATGAATTTGTTTTTTAGTTTTTTCTTTTTCTACCGTGGTGTTGGCGTGCGAAGCACGCAATGCAATGTGTATTGAAGGTACTCAAAATACGGGGGTTGGCGTGCGAAGCACGCAATGCTTTGTGTATTGAAGATACTCCCAATACGGGGGTAGGCGTGCGAAGCACGCAATGGTTTCTGTATGGAAGATACTCCTGAGTTCCAAAATGAAGAGTTCATTATGTCTCAGAGTTTCAACCAACTATTTTTGAAATTGGTCTACTTACGAAAGCGCTGAATAGCTTCCGCTGTGTACGAATTATGTTAGTGGAATTTGTTTGCACTATAGCCTCCAGCCCCGGCCCACGCGCTGCTTCGTTCCGCTCTCAGCGGAAGCACTCGCTTTGTGACCTTGTGGTCTAGGATTTTGGACTGTTTCGTTCGTCGGCATCGTAAAAGAAGTTGCCTCACCGTAAAATCCTCCTAGTGGATTTGAACCTAGGACTTTTATTTAGAAAAAAAGTACACATGGTCAGGCCTAAAATTAACCAAAACAGGTCTATTTGCAACTGATTTGACAAATTTAGAAGCATGCTATTATTTTTCACAACTAATATTATTTTGTATATCCTATTACTTTAAATGAGCAATTCTTGTATCTATCTTTGTATCTTGTATCTGTCGCGGATCTCGAAAACGGCTCTAACGATGTTGATGAAAGTTTGCATACAGGAGTTATTTGACGTCAGGAATTGAATGCGCTAGGTCTTATGTCTTCAAAAACGCGCATAAAGTCTGAAAATTGCGCATACAATTTAAAATCGGAATTTAAGTTTATACCACCATTCAATTCACTTAGAAGGCGAATAGGTACAGCTTCTTTGTATACCTCCTTCAAAGTCACTAAATATTCGAATACATACATTATAGATACAATCCAGATGTTAAAAATACTGAAACATGCTCGTTCATCCAGGTACAAACGAGCCAAAGATTAGGGAAAGCCTTTAGAGAGTTTTCCAACTGGGAGCGAAGCGTCCAGGGGCAGAGCCCCTAGTATTAAGTTGTCGCAATACAAAACGCTAACTGTATTATAACTGTCTATTTCGATATCTTTCTCACTTCAGCTATGTACCGTTAAACAGGAATTTCCGGGAAAATATAAGAGTATACTGATCTATTTGCATTTGCTTCGTCGTTGGTTACCGTCAGGGTTGGTAATCGAAGTGAGCAGGAGCGGTGCCCCCAGTCCATTATATTGAGTGAACGTATTGAAAAAGTCCAAGTTACTCATTGGTTATTAAAGATACATTGCAAGATTGCCCAAACATTGTTATGACTTATTTCTCTCGCTAAGTATTTAGACCGAGGATATTTATCGCTCTGCCTATCTTAATGAAAACTTAATTTTAACTTGAGTACTTTTTGATTACTTCGTGTTATCAAGTGCCCAGCTGTTTACATCCGACATAGGCAGGGCTCTTATTATTAGCGAATTTCCATCGGAAAAATGTGCTACTGCAGTGGTCCTTATGGTAAGACTCAAGGTCGGGAGTAGCTAATGAGCACCGATCATGGTCCCCAGAACACGTTTTGGAATGTCATTAAAAATCTTATGTACAGGGTGTTCATTTGAAAACTTCAAACTCGTATTAAAAGACTTACAGCCCAAGTATCAAAATTCTGTAAACAGGAGTGTATAGTACTAATTGTGGGAATACATTTTTTTTTAATGGAGGTACTCACCCCCATGCCCCCCTTACCCAAAGTCAAAATTTTGAAATGGCAACGAATACCTTGTGACATCTCAAATTGAAGCACATTTTTTGACTATAAGTAACTATTTTTTGAGATTTTTCCTACGAGAATGAATGTTTTTAAGTGTTTTGTATAAACATATAAATGAAGGATGCTATTCTGCACATTTTGTTTTTTACGCGACCTTATAGCTCGCTTGGTTTTTCCCAAAATCAAATTAAAAAATTAAAGTTTATAGGCATATGTTCTAGGGTTTCAACTAACAATTTGGGAAGTAGGTATATTCACGACGATGCTGAATAGCTGCAAAATGGTTCGGTGCCATTCCGCATATTGGCAGTATCTTCAACTAATAAAGCATTGCGTGCTTCGCACTCCAACCTCCGTAATGGGAGTATATTCAATACACAATGCATTGCGTGCTTCGCACGCCAACCCCACGGTAAAATCCACCACATTGCTTTGAACCGGGTACTTCTATAGTATTTCACGTTTTGATCGATTTTGGGGCAACCGAGCGAGCTATAAGGTCGCTTAAAAAAACAAAATGTGCAGAATAACATCCTACATTTATATTTGTAGAAAAACTCTAAAAGACATTTATTCTCGTAGGAAAAATCGCAAAAAATAGTTACTTCCGGTCAAAAACGTGCTTCAGGTTGTTGGATTTTTTTGGCTAACGACCTCGTCTGAGCGACGTAGACAACTTGTATACCAAATTTGAACCAAATCGGACTTAAAATGCTGCCGCTAGAGTGCGAACACATATATACATATATATGATTTTTAATGACACCCCAAAACGTGTTCTGGGGACCATGATCGGTGCTAATTTGCTACTCCCGACCTTGGGTCTTACCATAAGGCCCACTGCTCATTTTTCCAATGGAAATTCGCTAATAAGTGGCGTTTAAAAAACTACGCCGTACCATTTAAATGAGGTACATCTTTTTAGGAACTAACCCTTAGTTTTGAAGAACCAGTTAAAGTGGATATGTGCCGAATTTAGGTATTTATTAAAGTTTCAAATTGCCTGTTGCTACCGTTAAACGTGCATAATAAAAATTAAGTCCTTAATACAAGTAAGCAATTCGAAATATATAAAGCCACAAGATCAGAACACTACCTGGTTTGGAATAATCAAATTCACCATAGTTCAAACGAAATACAATTATTTCTAAGCTCGTGATAGATCATGTTGATTTGATAAATTCAAACACAGTTTTAGATCATTTTCTATCTCTCACACTTCATAACTTCTCTTGTCAGCATAATAGTAAACTACGATCTGCATATTCTATTTCATTTTGTTATTGACACATCGCTATCTCTTACAGTTTACATTTAAGAATCATTCTGTAAAAAACTCGAAGTTAATAAAAAAAAATTATATGGAAAGGGTTTCTTTACTATTTAAGCTATGTTATTAATATTGCATTTATAAATCTAAATTGTAATTATAACTCTTAGTCGTAAGATAAAACGCATATTGTACGCTATCCGTAATTGATGGATACATGATACATTACTTATTGTGTAGACGTTGTTTATTACTATCATTTCTTTTGCACATTGTTTGGATATGTAGTTAACGGTTTAGCCGGTATTAACGGAAGTTCCCCGTCACGTTTTAATAGCCATTATATCCACTTCTTATAAAGTGAATGAAATAAAGCCTACGTAAGTAAAGTTAATAGAAAATGTATAAAACGCCAATAAAAGTTGAATATCACTTGGATAATTAGTTTGGTGAGTTATTCGATAAAAACAAGAAGCAATGAAAACCTGTATGTTTATAAATATTGTAAGATTGTTTTAAAATAAAAAATTTCACCATTGTACAAATTTGAACAAAATACCCCTAAAACATTTAGGCTCTTGGCGCTTTGTAATCCCATCAGTGACGTATTTCCAGATCGTTAGAGCTTATTTTGAGTAAAACCATCACGGCGGAGCTTAAACCTTTTGAAGATTTTTAAGCGTAACCTTTGTACACAAAACATAAAATATCTGTTTTTGACAACTTGTGTTTTCCCTTTAATGATTTTTTTTTAATATCTGGAAAATTAAATATTTTGTTACAGATTTTATATCATACATCTTGAATGGTTTATATTTAAAACGTATTTAAATTTAAAACGTATTTGTATTTAACAAATAAATGTAAAGATGCTTTTTAAATTAATTATAATACATTATAATATATTATTATATTATATAATTATTATATTATATATAATATATTATTATAACAATTTTAAAACAACGAATTCAAACCTAAATATTGTCAATTAAATAAATAATTTGATAAAAAGAGTCTTATACTTAGATATATTATAGGGTCTGAAGAATACTTTCTATAAGTTTAATTAATCTGCTATTGAATTTTTTTTTATTGTTAGTGTACACAAATAATTATAATAAAATAGGCCAGATCGTTGAATTCATTACTATTTATATTATTTATATAATGTGTTTATCATTATTATTTCAGTACATTAAATATAAAAATTCTAGACTTAATTTATAACTAACTAAACAAATTTTTTAAACAGCTATTTAGTAAGTATAAAAAGGTATATAGTGGTATGAATGGAGATTCAAATATTATCTAAATATATAAATAAATACCATGAAATTAATTTATTAAATTGATTGTTTTATACACTTAAAATAATATTTGTGTTTCTTAATTAAAAAAAAAAATACTGGGTAAATGTATTTTTTTTAAATATAATGTATTTGTCTAAAACACACATGCACAGAAAATACAATGTAATTACCTAATATACCTAATCGAACGTTATTTGTTAAAAACTATTTAAAAAATAAACTTAGTGAAATTAATTTCTTAAATTGTCTGTATTAAATATACGTACGGCAGTTAAATATTTCGTGTAACTGTCTTTATTTATGATTAAATACTTTGCTTAACATTTATTCAATTTGATCAAATATATTTCTTAACAGTTATTTGTTGTATGTATATTTTATCAAATATATTTATTAGTAGTTATTTGTCGTATATATTTTATCAAATATAAGTACGCTAATTAAATATTTCCTGTAAATGTCTTGTATTTATCATTAAATACTTTTCTTAACATTTATTTAATTTGATCAAATATATTTCTTAACAGTTATTTGTCGTATATATATTTTATTACATAGGCCTATATTTATTAGTAGTTATTTGTCGTATACATTTTATCAAATATATTTCTTATCAGTTATTAGTCGTGTAGATTATTCAAATATATTTCTTAACAGTTATAAATCATATATATTTGATATATGGTACATAAAAGGGTTTGGTCGTATATATTTGAATGAGAACTTAGATTACATACCATTTATAAACATCAGTTCTTATTCCTGCTTTCATTTTTTGGATGACCGGTTTTGATCTATTTATTCAAATATTTTTCAAATCAATTTATACACTTGACTTTCCGTTTAACAGAACTTCATTAAATTTACATAACACTTAACACAAACGCAAAAAACAACACAAAAACATTTAAAACGTGCAAAGTATTGATATCGCACGCGTTTACGTATTCGTTAGAGGAAATTCGATACAGTGCCGGAATAAATAGATCGAAACCGATCATTAAAAAAAAGAAGAAACAAGAGTAGGAACTGTCGTTTATAAAAGGTACATAACCTAATAAGTTATCATTCAAATATACTATTCCGGAATCTAAACACCAAAAATAAATAAACGTATATATTTGGTTAAATATATTCCTTAAAATGTATGGTTTGTAATATTTAATCAAATATGTTTCTTGAAATGTATTTGTCGAATATAAATGATAAAATATATTACCTGAAATTTATAAAATTTTATCAAATATATTTCTTAAAATTTATGTGTATATAGGTCTTAAAGAACATTACATAGAATTTATTTTCCCAGACATATTTTATTTTATTGCAAGTCGTTTTGTAGGAAAACATCTCAGTACGCTGATTTATATTCCAATCTACTTTCCATTAAAAGTTCGGCGTAAAAATGCGCGAGGCTGAAAAATCTAGAAAACTCAGGCATCTCACTGTCACTTAGAAGATGTTTAAAAAATACGTCTCCTGTTTGAACTCATTACCGCATCATTAACAAGTAATTTTCCAGTTAAATTGAATCCCACGAGTAATTATTAAAAGTAATGAAAAACTTGTCTGCCGTCGGTTTTGCAGGAGCAAACAATTTGCCTGGATGTAATGTCGAGGGTGGTTAGGCAATTAGGGGAAGGAATACAGTGGTTAACTCTGCTGAGAGTTGCAACACTACGGCTGGAGAAACTTTACTCAGAATGTATTCACAGGAGACGTTATGGAACTGATATTTTGAAGTAACGGGTTAACACTTTACTTGACACCGTGGAACACTATGAGAAGCGGCCGACGAACAGTGCATTGCATGCCAACCCACGTATTGGGAGTATTTTCAACACACAGTGCACTGCGTGCTTCGCACGCCAACCCCCGTATTGGGAGTATTTTCAATACACAATGCATTTCGTGCTTCGCACGCCAACCCCCGTATTGGGAGAATTTTCAATACATAAGCATTGCGTGCTTCGCACGCCAATTTTAGGCCTACGTACTATGGACGCACATGTGCGTCCGCTTTAAAATATTAGTGATTATTACTTAGAAGTGTTCAAAAATAAAAAATAAAGTAATTTCTACTCATTTAGGCTCCAAAAATAAAAAATAAAAGGTCATCTCCTAGCATAGGAGATACAAAATTTGCGTAGCAGTGAACGTGTTAATATCAGTCTGATATATAATACTGTATGTTTTTAAATTAAAATAAAATTTTGTGAATATTACTACTACCATTGTTTTCTTTACAAAGATACATGTCACTAGTTTTTTATTTTTACAGATACACCTTTGAAAAAGTAAAAGTTATTATTTTTGTTTAATCAATTAATCGACTAGGTACAATACCTGTTTTTCGACTTGTTTTCAATTGTAAAACTCAGATGGTGATTACTCTGTTTCGAGTAACCTATGCACCCATCTTCAGGTCACAACAAATTAAGTCCCTTTATCTGATCTTCAGAAATAAGTTTTCAATACAAAACAATAAATCACAAAAACACAATATAAAGCACATTTTAAAAACATTTGCCTGGGTTAGCCATACTCTGGAAAACGAATCTCACAAGGTTAGCATCAACTGATTATCTATTGATCCTAGAATCTAATTCTAAATATAAAACTAAACTATACTCTTCTAAACTTCTAGAACTTAAAAATAACAAGTCAGAAGTTTGAATAGATAATGTTAGGAGTCCCCTATATTTGTTTGTCCGTTGCTAAAAACATGGATTTAGGTATTTAATTTCAGGCAAAAATATTGTCACTATATTTTAAGCCAAGAAATAATTCATTTTATTTCTGACTAGTAAATCCCCGTGAAAAATTACAGGCGGGTTAATTAGATAGTACACATCAGAAATACATAATTTATACAAAATACTATTTAAACAACAAACTTTATTTAGGCCTACCTAACTATGCAGGCGGGGATTTTTAACTCGGTAAATGTGTACAATTATAAGGACTATAAAACTGTAGGAATATTTGTTAATATTTTGTGTTTATTTATATTACTATATATATTTAAAGAAAGATAAAAACATTATTTTTGAATTACCTTTTATTTCATACTAGCTGACCCGTACGGCGTTGCCCGAGGTTGTTAGTATTTTCAGTCTTTTTGACGTAATTGTATTCTTTTTAAGTGTTCGTTGAATACCAGTGCGTATCCTACTCTGGGTCATGAAAAAAAGGCTACGCTATATTTAAGAAAGCACTGAAAATTGTATTCCTGTAAACTACTGTCTAACATGAAAAAGCTTTAAATATATCGTTTTAATTTATAGTTTTTACTAATTTTGACTTTCACTTAATTTCATTGACAATGTTGCGAGCCTAAAAGGAAGCTACGTACCAAATTTCATTTCAATTCATTCTTATAGGGATTTTTAGTAACTTTGACCCCCCCCCCCCCCGCCCCCAAATTTCGCGATTTTCTTTTAACCCTTTCTTAGCGAGGGTTTAAATTAGCTGGGGGTCGTAGAAAAGATATTTGAATCACTTTGTAACATCCGCGTTAATTTAGGATGTAACAAACTTGTTCAAATAGAGTTTGTAATTTTAAATGTATAGGCCTCTAATTAGAATAAGATATTGTTTAGTATTTAAATATACAATTATATATCAAAATAAAGCTACGAATGTGATATTTTAATGGCATTTAGTTTAATTCAGATTGTTTGTTTAGTTTTCAATATAATATGTTTAAACTCGTGTATGTTTATGGTTATGCATGGTGTCAAATAATTTGTTTGTTATTATTATTATTGATAGCGAAAATATGTTTTCAAAAGTATTAAAAAATTCATAGTTATGATATATTTTATGTAAACAATATTTTAAACAGCATATCTCTAAGTAGGCCTATATAGATATAACCAATGTTTGAGTTGAATTATAATTCTGTAAGCATTTTTCGTTGATTTTTCCTTGTGTTTGTTTATAGTTTTTCAATCTAACCTTAAAAAGATGTTAGTTTTGAAGAGTATTAAAGTGATTATAAATTTGCTAAGTAATGTTGCTATGGTAATGATTGTAAACAAACATAACGTGTTGCTAAGCTTTTTATACGAACAGCTGTTTTTATAAGCTATGGTTTTGAGTTCATACGGTAAAGGCTGTTAAGTTTCTTCCAAATTTGAAACTTTTTCGGGAAACTTTTCAAATTTTTCTTTACGTATAAACCTTCTATGAACTACTGCAAACATTTTAAGACCAAAATTAGCCAAATCGGTCCAGCCGTTCTCGAGTTTTAGCGAGACTAACGAACAGCAATTCATTTTTATATATATAGATTGATAGATCAAATGATTTAAAAGTTATTAATATTATAGGCTATATTATTGATTGAAGTTGTAGATATAACCCCAAAGTATAATCTAAGCTATGTTTTGTTTGCGTATTACATACAGATGATGGGTGAAATCAGCTGTTATATTATTAAGTTAAACGAATAGGTATTTCTTCTTTAAATTTGTATAAACGAATATTTTGATGATAAAAGGATGTATTTATATACAGTTTATAACCTCAAAGCAAATATTATAACTTATAATATTATAACGTACTATAGTTCTATAACTCATATTTAAAAAAAAAATCAACTTCACAATAAATTATAACGAATGAAGTTGTAAACATAACCTCGAAACACCTATTCGAGGTGTTAACCCAGACCTAACCCTAGGTTAACCTAACCCAGAAATAAATATACACTGGGTATACAGATGATGGGTGAAATCAGCTGTTATATTAACTGTTACTCCACGTACGTCACTCGCTTTTATAGGAGTTGCTTTTGTTAATATTTGTATATTAATGTTTGGTAGTGAATAAATGAATTATATTATAAAAAAATACAACTATAAATAATAACCACTATAAATGAAGGTATTTAGAATTTTAAAATAAATTCAAATAATGAAATTTTGTTACAATAATAAAGAAAATGGGCCATAAACGCGTTTTGAGAGCTAAAATAAAACATTAACTTAGAAACCACAAAAACAATACTCATTAAACAACATTTACGTTACCACACAACCCAAAATAACATAGATACAATGCATGTATGTATCCTGGATTTTTTATAAACGGTTTCGATGGTTATACCGTCATCTTCAGATCCATATCTAAGAGTGCTTTCACAAAGAAAGATGGTTGCAAGTTACTTGTTGCTCCCAGCGCTTGTGAATAGTTTTGGGTGTTTACAACAAAGCTTTCAACTCTCATTGCGAGAATGTCTTCCTCAAGTGATGAAGAATTATTTTTGTTTGACATTGTGGATTTCAAAGTGCGCAAAAAGAAAGTCTGCATACATGAAATTAACCGCGGAAGTGGAAAATTTTGTGAATTGAAATTGGGCAACGAGAGGTTTTTTCTTATGTGAGAATGGAGTAGAGCACATTCAATTATACCCTCAAGAAAATTGAAACTACTTTGGACAAACGGTTGGACGTGCTGAACTCTATTTGAATGTTGTTTGAGACGTTTAGCTCTTCCAAACACTTGCTAAATCAATTCATCGACGTCCCTGTTCACTGCGAGTTTTTGTCAGCGACTGACTGCTTCCAGCGCCGGAAAACAAGTATCAAAAGTTCTTGCTTGCCAGTCAGCGTTTGCCAGTCGGAGCAAGCGTTGTCTCTGAACTCGCACATTTGATACATGAACACTTTTTCTCGCGCCGGTCACGCTTGTTAGCAAGCGCTTTCAACCAGCTTCCTTTGTGAGCGCAACCTTTCCTTTGTTGTTTAGTTAGAGACGAACCTTAATGTAATTGTAACATTTGTCTCTATTTAGTACGCCATTGGCTGTTTAGAAACTAAGACACGCCGACTCTTGTAGAGGGGTATAAATATGTACCATAGACATAGAAATAATTAGTTATAATTTGTCAGTTGTAGCTCATGTATCACTGAGGATGACAACTTTGTCGTTGAAACACGTTTGATAATTAAACTTATGCGAGTGAGAATAGTGTTATTTTTTAAATATAAATTCCTTCTCACCCGTCGAGCTCAAAGTGTATTTTTTATAAGGCTATTTTTGTTTACTAAATCCTTAATATTTTTGGAAACTCTTTGTGATTTGTTTCATCAGCTTTTGGTAGAACGGGGTATTTATTGAGCCTTATAATTTAAATGTATTTACTTTTGGATTTGACTATGTTAGAATTTTATTTTGTGAAATTTTCTAAATGTTGCTTCAAATAATCTAGGGCTGATAATTTAATTACTATCGTATTTGTTTGACAGACGATTTCAAAGCTTTTTACATTGGTAAAGAACAATTTGCTCAACAACTAAGACTATTAAAAATTAATTTTCTGTGAACTTACTCAACTTTATAAGGATTTACTCTAACTGACAGCTCTTCTGGGTCTGAATAAAAGTCTTTACCGAGGTACTACAATAAAAGAAAACAATGTAATTATTCAGATGCTCAGTCAATTTATCAATACCTCGAAATACTAAATCATATTGCAATTCTTAAAGTTAATGTAAACATCAGTGCATTATCGTAGTGGATGCAAACACATGGCTCGGGGCTATAATCAGCTGATAATTTTGTTAGTGTATTGCAGCCCTTTCGTATTGCCTTGGGCGTCACAGATTGGAATTAATGGCTACAAATTAATGACAGGCTATGTAGTGAATCTTATTGAACTGCATACAATTACTAGTGGTAATTTTGCCTGTTTTATGAACCGAATAGTGGCCCCGTCCTTGCTCGCTTCGCTCACCGTGGTGAAGCAAATGAAAACAGATTATTGCATACGTAGATATCGTCACGAAAATGAAGATTGAGCTATGACATTTACATAGCTAATGTAAGATAGAGATTTAGGTAGACACGACCCAAGGCGTATTAAAGAAGGTGTGTGCATCGAAGAGCGTGAACTCGTCCGGCCCGCGCAACTACGTTCCGAGCCCAATTGTAAGCTTTTGCTCAAACTGCGAATTAAATACTTTATGGTTGTCTAAAAATTATGTTTTTGGTATCGATGGAAAGGTAATAAAGTGAGCATTAGAGTAATCTATGTCCATGGTCAAATATTCGTAGGCGTATAATTTTGAAACAAGCCTAAATCTAATATACGGGTTTGAATGACGTAAAAACTACCCTAAGTGAGGAAGTTTTTTAGTATTACTTTCGGTAGGAATTCAAAGACATAGAAATGTAGAAAATAAAATGTAGTAAACACTGACATCAATTTTTTTATGAAAGTAATAACTGTCCTACATAATAAGATTGTAATCAGAATCATAGTTACTCGCTTCTTGCGGCGATTTTCTAGGTTTTTGATCGGGAGTAAGTTAATTTTTTTTTAATTTTTCGTACTATGATCGAACTTTCTTGGTTAGTTTTATCTAAATAAATAAACATAGGAGATTATTCTGCACATTTAGTTTTTTCCACTACCTTTTAGCCAATCTGGTTTCCCCAAAGTCGATCAAAACGGGAAATGCCATAAACGTAGCCTACACGGTTCAAATCGCTGGGAGTTATTGTTTTTTTTCGTGCGCAGACCAATTTCGCTAATAGTTGGTTGAAACCCTAAAACATGTAAATTTAATTTTGAAAATTCATTCACCTCACGTCACCGGTTCAACTGCCTAATCGAATTATTGAAATGTGTGGCTCTAATGGGGTAGATTTTATATTTGGGCTCCTGAATTGTACGTAAAATGTTTGAAGGTAAATAAACTGCTCGAAAAAAAATAATAAAAAAATATTACAAGTAGGTTATGTGACATTTAAAGCAATCTATATTTAAATATCACTTAAAAAGAGACTACCCTATGACCGAAATGACAACCTAGGACCGAAATGTTATCTAATATCTATACTAATAATTATAAAGAGGACAATTTGTTTGTTTGTATGTAGGGGGTAATCTCTGGAACTACTGAACCGATTGAAAAAATAATTTTATTAATAAAAAGCTTCGCTCTCCCCCTGAGTAACGTAGGCTATAATTCATTTTGATTAAAACATTTTTTATTTCAATATTTGTAAATTTATTTGGAAAAAATCTTAGGTTAGGCCTAGATTGATGAACTAACGCATTATAACGGCCAAAAACCCGACACAAATGGACTAATTACAAAAGTAATTAGGCCTAAAGCTAAAAGTCATAAATAGGAGCCAGAAGGCCTAAATATGCAAAATTAAGATTAGTAATAAATAAAATGACACTTTATAAATAAGTACAAAGAGAAAAAATATATGTAAAGTGAAAGGAAGTAATTTAAAATAATTATATTGTAAATTGGAGGCCTAGTCAATATTAAACGCAATAGAAGCAAGGCTCAGTGAATTATTCTAAGGGAAATCGACAGGATAATTAATTCATGTCGAGTTTTGTCCAGTACTGCAAAACAATGCACTGTTGCTATGCTCCGTAAGAGACCATGTTAATATTTAAAGATATAAAAATAGTAAATTCTTTTTAATGAAATAAATAGAGGAGAAGAAGCCAATAAGAATCTAATTAACAGAATTGTTTTAATAAAAATAATTAAGAAGTTATAAAGCAAAGACTTAGGTGAAAAATGCTAAAATCAACAAATTAAAATAATTCAAAGGCCTAAATTGGGGATAAATTAAAGAATAATAAATTAATAATAATTAACGAAAAATAAATTAACCTAATTAAATATTTTTGAAAGAAAAGGCTAAAAATAAATAAAATAAAATAACCAATTAAATCAAGGGAAATGAGGTTATATAATAGTAAATATATAGATGAAATAATGTGTAATATATATGTGAATGTAAAATACCATGTGAGAAGGGGGCATAAACCAAAAAGGGGGGTTGCCAAATCCAAAATTCGACGATTCACACCAAACAGGCTACAGAACCGTGCCTAAAGTGAAGAAAGAAAAAAGAAGGATAGTTTTGGAAGTTTGGGAACCAGGAGAAGAAGATAAAACCATGAAAATTCAAAATTGGACCAATTTGGAAAAATTAAAATTAAAATTTAATGGAAAATCAACGAAGGCGATAACTTGAGAACCAGGAAACCTAGAACCACAACTCAAAGGAGGAAGGAATCAGTAGATGGTCAAGAATCCAATGAGCCAAAGAAATCCAAAATCGGACCAGGGGTTACGAAGTTAGAGCACTTTGAAAGATTTAAACTAAAAAATTAGCGAATTCCTGTACGGACCAGAACGGCTTGAGTAAACACAGTGAGGGGAGACTAGATGTATGACGTCATGCTACCACCACCGAGGCCAATACAATTACTTATTGCTCTGCAAAGGAAATAAATAATTATCGACGAAATCAAAGTGGATTAATGAAAATAAAGTCGTGGGACCTAATTTAAATAATTAAAGGAAAATTCTACAATGTAGAAAACCAGATAAATCACCAGAGAAACGAAGTTACTCAAAAAAGGAAGAGTAAGTCTCTTGACTCCAATCTAGACAGTACGAGGTTGGGAGAAAGAAAAATAATTTTAGTTGCGTTAAGATTGCCATCCAAGGACCACGTCAAAGTTTGCAGAAACAGTAGTAGGTCGGCGAGAATCACCAACTCCGGTACAGATCAGCGGGCCGTAGGAAATCGCTATACATTAAAGAAGAGGAGAAATCCTAGGAGGAGAGAAGGCAGGAAGAAAGAAGAGGACCGAGGACTTCATTCCAAGGCCTAAACCACCAAGGAGGAAAGCCGCGATAAATCATACTTATTTGTGAGTAGCAAATAACCAAGATATATATTTTAAAGTTAAATAAAATCCAAAGATAAATTTTTTAAATTAAATTAAAAAGTAATAGTAAATTCAGGGGAAAGTGTAAAAGTAAAATCATTCAGGAATATTCCCGATTCTCACAATGGTATAAAAGTGTTTCAAAATAAATGTAAATAGTACCATAATTATAAATATCAATATTATATCTGTTGGAAAAATTTAAGCAGTTGCAAAAGTAAAATCAATTTGTTTTTTAAAATAAAAAAGTTTTATTTTCAAATCTTAATTTCTTTCATTTATAAGTTAAACATCCTATACCAGAAATTTAATCAGTGCTTTAAAGTTAAGTTAGAAATTAAGGTTATATTAATTATTGTGTGTGACATAATAACTCCAGACGGCACGGCCCGGAGAAGGAGTCTGACTAGGGCTAGTAACCTAAAATAAAAGTGTATTAATTACAAACAAAATCTTAAGAATTAGGAACGTAAGCGTATTTAATATTCTTGCCCACGTATGAGCGCAACATTTGGTTAAGGGCAGATAGAATAAAAATTAGAGCGGGTGCGGCGTGACAAGTGACGTCGGAACGCGGGGTAAAGACCTTGTGAGCCCAAAATTCTAAGAGGGTGCGCGTACGGCGTGGCAGCATGTATTTAAATTCATTACCATAGCAACCAATTGAATAAAATAACAGATACAACAGCTGTTTGTTGTAATATTTCCATTAACGCCTGATTTAAAACTTTGAAGCAACTATTTGTATTTCTAACTTTTAGGTTAGGTTTTTATTATTAAAGTGTAGACCTGAGCCTTGCTGGTTCTTTTAACCTTTATTATAACTGATGTTATAAATTATATGAAATAATTTGATTTGAACATTCAACATTATTTACCATGTTAGCTTTGGGGTTATTATTAATCCTACACCTTTATTATAAAGAAAAAATTACATGATTATTTGTATAGAAAGTCCCAAAGATTTGGCGTTCGCAGCACGCATGGGCTTCCCCTAGTTAATTTATAAACTTAGGGGTACATTCATATCTGATGTCAGTACACCGCATTGGTACGCCTGTTGCTTACAAATCGTACCTTATGGAATAAAGTATTTATATTCAATATCAATCTCTGCCGAAACACAGAACTGTATATATTTAGTATATCTGGATGAAATATTGTATTAAGGGTGGGGTCACGTTTGGGTGGTGCAAGGACACTTACATCCCAGGGGATGTCTGGCTTCTGTCCTGTGAGTTGAGAGATTGTATCCAGAGTAGTTTAACTGGACGTCATGGATGGATACGTTGTTAGGGGTTCCTGTAGAGATTAAATGCTGTAAGAATTTCAAATAAACAAATATTTAAGGAAACTAATTTTGTTTACAATTTATAAATACATGCGGTTTGTCACGACTGAATTAATTACTGACATAAAATCAACGTAGATCAAAAACTACTTGAGATAAAAATATGAAAATTTAATTATATTCTTTTGGGGGCCATAGACGCACACTAAGAAGGGGATTTCCAAATATTTATTTAAAGCGTAAAAATAGTGAAAACTCGGGGTTTCTCTCCCACCCCCTATAACAGACAAAGCAGCTGTTCCGGAAAAGCTTAGCAACATATGTTTGTTTCATTCATTACCATACCAACCAACTTAGATAATTTAGAATCAGTGTATCAGAATCAACAAACGCCTGTTTTTTCAAGTTAGATTAACAAGCTAAAACACAAACAAAAATCAACGAAAAATGCTTACTGTAATTATAATTAATTCAATTCAAACACCTGTTGCTATATATTATACTAGCTGACCCGTACGGCGTTGCCCGTGGTGGTTGGTATTTTCAGTCTTTTTAACGAAATTGTATTCTTTTTAAGTGTTCAGTCAGTGAGTGGTATTTGGCTTTTATATATACAGATCTTAAATAATAAAAGCACTTTTGTCATAATAATAAAAGATCTGAAATTATGATTTTAGTAACTTTGATCCCCACCAAACCCCTCCTAAAATTTCGAAAATGTTCATACCCTTTCTTAGTGAGCACCTATGGCCCTAGAGGAAGCTACATACTAATTTTCATTCCAATCCGTTCGGTAGTTTTGAAGAAATCGTGATTTAATAACTTTGATCGCCAAACCCTCCTAAAATTTCGAATTTTTTCAAACCCTTTCTTTGTAAGCACCTATGGCCCTAGAGGAAGCTACATACCAAATTTCATTTAAATCCATTCGGTAGTTTTGAAGAAATTGTGATTTAATAACTTTGATCCCCCCAAACCCCCCTAAAATTTCAAATTTTTTCAAACCCTTTCTTAGTGATCACCTATGGCCCTAGAGGAAGCTACATACCAAATTTCATTCCAATCCGTTAGGTAGTTTTGAAGAAGTCTTTTTTTAACAACTTTGATCCCTCCAAACCCCCCCTAAAATTTCGAATTTTTTCAAACCCTTTCTTAGTGAGCACCTATGACCCTAGAGGAAGCTTCATACCAAATTTCATTCCAATCCATTCGGTAGTTTTGAAGAAATCGTTTTTTAACAACTTTGATCCCCCCAAACCCCCCTAAAATTTCGAATTTTTTCAAACCCTTTCTTAGTGATCACCTATAGCCCTAGAGGAAGGTACATACCAAATTTCATTCAAATCCGTTCGGTAGTTTTGAAGAAGTCATTTTTTAATAACTTTGATCCCCCCAAACCCCCCTAAAATTTCCAATTTTTTCAAACCCTTTCTTAGTGTGCACCTATGGCCCTAGAGGAAGCTACATACCAAATTTCATTCCAATCCATTAGGTAGTTTTGAAGAAGTCATTTTTTAATAAATTTGATCAACCCAAACCCCCATAAAATTTACAATTTTTTCAAACCCTTTCTTAGTGAGCACCTTTGGCCCAAGAGGAAGCTACATACCAAATTTCATTCCAATCCGTTCGGTAGTTTTGAAGAAATCGTGATTTAATAACTTTGATCCCCCAAACTCCCCTAAAATTTCGAATTTTTTCAAACCCTTTCTTAGTGAGCACCTATTTCCCTAGAGGAAGCTACATACCAAATTTCATTCCAATCCGTTCTGTAGTTTTGAAGAAATCGTGATGTAATAACTTTGATCCCCCAAACCCCCCCTAAAATTTCGAATTTTTTCAAACCCTTTCTTAGTGAGCACCTATGGCCCTAGAGGAAGCTACATACCAAATTTTATTTCAATCGGTTCGGTAGTTTTTGAGAAATCGTGATGAGTGAGTCAGTCAGTGAGTGAGTGGTATTTCGCTTATATATATATATATATATATATAGATTAGGTTAGGCCTGCAATGAACCAAAACTCGTTTAAATTTGGAACCAATTTATCAAATTTATAATGAGGTAATTATTATTCACAACTAACAGTGTTTTTAGAATAATTAAAAGCAAACATAAGGCTTACTCTATTATAAGCAAACATTTGGTGTTACATATTATATTGTTTCATTTATTAGGTAATACACAAGTTTGTGTTGATTATTGACGTATTAATATTGAAATTACAACGGATTTTGCAGTTGGAATTATTTTGGTAGTACTAAACCAACACAGGTTTCTTGAAAATCTTTGAAAAATTCTTAATTTATTATAATTTTAATATCTGTTGTTAAATATTAAAGTTAAACAGCTGATTTGTATTGAAAGTTTAACATAATTTTAGGTTAGGCCTATACTGTACCAACACGTTTCTTTAACCCATTTGCAGTAATTAATGTAGCAACCAAGTTAACAAATTAAAAACAACTAAGAAAATACTATGTCATTTTAGTGGTATCACCAAGTACACTAATTTAACACGACTTAAAAAATTATTAAGTGCAATGTCCATTTCATCGGTAGCGTGTCTTGAATAAATCCATAATGCTATTGAGTTTAAGCCTTTGAATGTACCACTGCCTATTTTATTTCGTTGATTTTTCGATCAGCTGTTACATTAAACTGCTGGTTTATATTAATACTTGTGTTCACCAATGAAGTAGAAGAAATCAATGACGCACTCAAACAAAAATGACAAAGCACTAAGTTCACTTTGGTAGATCACAAAGTACATACACTAATTTAACACAACTTACAAAATGAGGAAGCACGATGTCCGTTTCATCTGTATCGAGAAGTGATTGAACCCACATACTGAGTTTCAGCCTTTGAATTTACCACTGCCTATTTTATTTCGTTGATTTCTTCTTCGTTTACGATCACCTGTTACATTAAAATTCTGGTTTATATTACGTGTGCAAACAATGGAGAAAAAGAAATTATCGGCGAAATCAAGAAATCAAAGCGTCTTCCTTTAAGACGAGTATCGCAAGTTCGTATATCTCACCTGACCCAAAATGTGATCGATGCCCCTGAAGAAGTTTTCACTTCATTAATGGTTGGCACAGCAAGTAGATTAGGCATGCGGACATAAAGCTCAATGTACTTAGAGACATTACTTTACATATGCCATCAAAGGCTAAATTATGATGAACCGCTAGAATACTTGCGTATCTTTATAAAAGGAATCTATCTTATTCTTTGACAGAATTTAATATCAAAGACAGAAAATAAAATAATGTATTGACATAATGCTTAAGCAAATTATATCCAATATAGCGGAAGCAATGTTTTAAGTTTGTTATAAATGTCTCAGTTTTGTTTGTAAATAAACCACTTACAGCCAATCAAACAGTGAAACATCTTCTCGGAACCCTTTGTGTAAATGGGGGTGAAATCAGTTGAGTGTGAACTTACTGCTGAATCATTTGCCTTAGTGTTAATTAATTGCCGCGTTTGTAAAGTGGGAACTCTGCAACCTCGCTCACTTCGATCTGTTTATATTGTATCTGCTTGAAGTTTACGTTCGATCGACAGCAGACAGGAATCTGTCGTGTAAATGTACTGCATGTTGATTACAATTTGTATAGATTCGATGACAAAATGTAACAACGGTTTATGAAAACATTATAAACATTTAGTTATGAAAAGACATGGGCTGTACTTATGAAAGCGTCTTTGTAATTTTATTTTTTATATACTAGAGGGGGCTTTGCCCCCAGCTCGCTCCGCTCGACAACCCCTACTCCACCTCTCCGATCCCTGAGAATTGCTGGGTGAAGAACGATTCCGGCTCGAGGACCTCAAGAGAGAAGGACTACGGCTTAAAATTGGTAAGTCACCAGGCCCAGACGGGATCCCCAATGAGATTCTGAAGCGCATCATAGACGATTACCCAAACAAGATCTTAGATTTATACAACGAGTGCCTCGAAAACGGTAGTTTTCCGGAGCCCTGGAAGAAACAGAAGTTAGTCCTTTTGAGGAAAACAGATAAGCCCTTGGACAAGACCTCATCTTATCGTCCAATTTGCCTTCTGAACACGATGGGGAAAATATTAGAAGGTTTGGTCCTTGGACGTCTAGAAGATCACATGGAATCTATCGGAGGCTTCTCGAGGAATCAATTTGGTTTTCGATGTGAAATGTCAACTGTAGACGCCATAAAAGAAACGTTGATGATCGCAATGGAGGGTAGAGAGAAGGGAATGGAGAGGAAAGGTTTTTGTGCTTTAATCGCCATTGACATTAGAAATTCATTCAACTCACTCAGATGGCAAGATGTGCTGGAGTCTCTACTTAGAAAGAACGTTCCACTATACCTGAGGACAATCATAGAAGACTACCTGCATCAGAGACAGATAATTTATGAGGGCGAAGGTTGGCTTATCCAAGAGAAAATGACAAGAGGAGCACCACAAGGATCACGTCTGGGGCCATTCTTTTGGAAGAGTGTTTACGATGAGTTGTTGGAAACGGAATTACCAGAGGGAGTGAAAATCGTAGGGTTTGCAGATGACAGCATCATCGTCGTGGATGCTCTAGAAGAACATGTCCTGGAAGTAAAGATGGAAGAGAGTATTGCCACAGTCGAAAGATGGCTGACTAGCAAAGGCCTAGAAATGGCCGTCAACAAAACGGAAGCAGTCCTGGTAACAAAGAGAAGGACGTTCAGGACACCAAAGCTTGTCATTAATGGTGTGCGGATCGACTGGAAATCACAGCTGACGTACCTTGGAGTAGAAGTGTACAGAGGACTTTCTTTCGGACCACATGTGAAGAAGGTATGTATGAAGGCCGCCACTGTAGCAGGTAACCTATCGCGCTTGATGCCTAATGTTAGAGGACCAAAAGAATAAAAAAGACGGTTGTATGCAAGTGTGGTTCATTCCATAATACTGTACGCAGCACCGGCCTGGAGTGAAGCAATGACAAAGCAAGTCCATAGGAGAAGGTTGCTGTCAGTCCAGAGGCAAGTGGCACTGAGAGTCACTGCTGCATATAGGACAGTCTCGCAAGTTGCGGTAATGGTTGTAGCAGGAATACCACCAGTACACCTTTTAGTTTGTGAGAGAAGGGAGGTTTACGAGGAACATAAGTTAAATGAAACTAAGCCAAAAACCACAATAAGTAGGGAAGCTAGGGAGAGGCTTATTGAGAGGTGGCAGGAGGAATGGGACAATGATAACAACGAAAGATGGACCCATAGAATTTTAAAGGATCCAGGACTGTGGATGAACAGGAAATATGGCGAGGTAAATTTATACTTGACACAAGCGTTTACTGGACATGGTTGCTTTAAACATTATTTATGGAGATTTAAGAAAATTGATAGCAGCATTTGTGACAGCTGTGGACAGGAAGATGATGTGGAACATACTCTGTTCAAATGTAAAGATGGGAAAAAAACTAAAAGAAGAGCTACAAAGCAAGATAAAAGAAGAAATTCTTCCGGAAAATCTAATAACGCTGATGCTAAGAAGCAAAGAAAAGTGGGATAGTATCGCAAACTACATCGTAACAGTGATGAAGCGGAAGGAAGAAGAACTGAGAAATAAGTAAGAAGATGCCTGAACAGTAGGACAGTCGTACGACTGAAAGGTGCCCGGTTGTTCAGGAAGTTATGCTAATAGTGATACCCTGTCCAACAACAAGGGCTGGAGAAAGAGGTGAGATTTTAGTGGGTCGGCACAGGGCCATCCCCACATAACCCTGTTGTGCGGTACCAACAGAGCATGTGCCTGCACATTTTTTTACACCTCGCGCAAAAAAAAAAAAAAATATTATAATCATTATAATAACGTACTATTATATACTATGTATCGTCTATTCCCTAGACCGAAGTCTGGAACACTGCTTAGCTGTGTAGGTCGGCCCTAAAAAGGACCGCAAGTGTTGCCTGAAGGGTGTGTAATTGTTTCGGGTGTCCGTAGCCGCTTGTGCAAGCACAGATCTCTTGCCAATGGGACTTTATATAGAGGGACTACGGTGGAGGTTCTAGCCGAGTCTAGCCTCTTTTCCGGGAACGAATTTTCGTGTACGGTGTGTTGATGCAGGTGTTTGTAAAGTAGAACAGATTTATTGAATTACAAATTAAATGAATTTATTCCTGGTGAAACAGCCTGGCGGTCGGCGCAACTCCCCCACTAACGCCAGCGACTCTCCTTTTGCCTCTCTTCTCTGTGGCGTGGTTTGCTCCTTCGGCACTTGTCCGGCCAATTCTCCGGCAGTTCTAGGCTCAGTACTTCGTTCGCAAGACTGGTGAAGCTGGTTCCCTTGGCAGTGTTCGCTTTGTTGGTTCCCTTGGCGTTGGTCGTTTTGTTGGTTCTCTTGGCAGTGGTCGCTTGTTGGTTACGTATTTATTCTATTCTTATTACTTTATAATTATGAGAAGAAGAAGTAGACATTTTTGATTATATAAGAGAGAAATGAATACAATTAATATTACTTAATCTTTTTAAAGTACTCAAAATATAGTCGTTTTGTGGAAAATCTTCCCACTGCTTTGGAACCTGTAAAAAGTTAAGTATTTGGGTTGCCTAAAGATGAGTTTCACCCCTCCCCATCATAAAAGGTTGTTTTTTAAAAATAAAATATAAATTTTAGCGGTTTTGTACTTTTTTTCTATTTTCAGGAAAACTATGCATTTTGGTGGAAAATATAAAGATAGCAAAGACGTAAAGGAGAACAAAAATTGAAAATAATGTAAATTAAACTTTTTAATTAGAAACAAAATGAAAAGATGGATAACTTTTTCGAGACTTCAGCTGGTGTTTATTTTTTAAATACTAAACAACGTGACTGTTTTGTCACGCACGTCACATTGCTGATACGCTAGAAATCTCTAAAGCTTTTCAACTTTTGTGCCCTGACTTGCTCTGTTTTCTGTATGTCTGCCTGTATGTAAGTAGTTTTTACAAATATCTTAAGTCTCAGAAACTGTTTAAGATATAACCATGAAACTGGATATGCATAAGCGGACATTTTACTTAAACATTTTTACCCTGCAGTAGTGTGTTTCAAAATGGCGGCAGTTGAAAAAATGTTCAATGTTAAATATCTAGAAAACAATACATTTTACAAAAAAATGTAAAGATACGAAATTTTTAGACTATTGTAAGACAAATCCAACGTTATATCGTTTTTAATAAATGTGCCATAAATAACAGAGGTAACTCACATTCAGTGGTCGAATGTAGGGCTCGTCGGGTGCTGAAGGTGGTCCGAATGGTAATAAAATTCATGAAATAGTAATAAAAAGTCCTAAATTAGGCCACTAAATTTATTACTAGCGACTAAACTACTGTAAGCATGCGAATACGAAGAAAAAGTATTTACAGAATTTATAGGAAATTTTATGCTCCACAACTTTGCTCTCTTAATATGTTTAACCGAAATTCATAGTTTTTTTTTCAAAAAAGGAAAAAAGAGGGGAAAACAAAAGTACTACGCCCGACAAGTAGGGTTTCGTGCAGACTCCATACCTTTAAATTAAAGTAAAAGATGTACTTTAGTTTGAATATAAAGTGGTTTTGGGCTCCGCCCCTATTCGCTCGCTCACCTACCCCAGCGGCGATCCATGGTGAAGCCAGTACAAACAGATTATTGTACACTCTGATATTTTCACGGAAATTACGACTGAACGGTGACAAATACATAGATAATGTAAAACAGAGATCGAAAAATGCAGGACCAACTTTCAATAATTCGAATTGCGGCATGCGTTGTAATTTAACGATTAATATTTAAATAATAAATATGTAAATGCAAAGAAACATATGTTGCTAAGCTGTTGATCAGAACAGCTGTTTTATCTGATACGAGGCTGAGAGAGAACCCCCAAATTTTCACTATTTTTAAGCTTTAAAATAAAAATTTTTTAAATACTTTTTTAGTGTGCGTCTATCAACCTATAGGTATATAAATTTAAATTTAAATATTTGTATCTTAGGTAGTTTTGCTCTACGTTGATTCTTTCCTTATTTTTATAATTTATTATTGTCCTTGTACAATATCAGAATCATGAAAGTAACATAATGGTAATAACAATAAATACTACATAAAACAGTAAAATACAATTTACAGAAAATAATTCAAAATAGAACTTAAACAATATTGTAAACTTATACAACTAAACAATAAAAACAAAAATTATAAACCTTTCTGACACAACTGTACAAAGAAAATAATGTAATCGCTTTTTGAAGCCACCCTCATTTGAAAAAAGAAACATAAATATCACTTATTAAAGCTAGTAGATTAGAAGAAAACCTGCTGTGGAAACGCATAGGTTATACAATTAACAACAAACCATTTACAAAATTTAGCACAAAAACCGGAGTCTGTTAAAAACGTAGACAAAATGTAGTACGCAAATATATACAAAACTAAGGGAAACTCTTGCGTGCTTCGAACGCCAACCCGGTTGAAACCTTCTATACACATAATTATTGTATGTTTTCTTTATAATAAAAAGGTGTAGGATTAATAATAACCCCAAAGCTAAGATGGTAAACAATGTTAAATGTTCAAATCAAATTATTTCGTATAATTTATAACAGCAGTTATAATAAAGGTTAAAAGAACTAGCAAGGCTCAGGTCTACACTTTAATAAAAACATAACCTAAAAGTTAGAAATAAAAATAATTGCTTCAAAGTTTGAAATGAGCTGTTAATGGAAATATTGGAGCAAACAGCTGTTTCATCTGTTTTTTATTAAATTGGTTGCTATGGTAATAAATGTAAATATATGTGTTGGTTTATCAACTAGGCCTAACCTAAGATTTTTCCGACTACAAAATAAATATTGAAATAAAAAATGTTTCTATCAAAATAAATTATATCCTATGTTACTAAGGAATAGTGTAACTTTTTATTAGTAAAACTATTTTTTCAATCGGTTCAGTAGTTCCAGAGATTACCCCCTACATACAAACAAACACATTTTACCTCTTTATAATATTAGTATAGATAGAAATACTAGAAACTAATTTAACAAATCCTTTAAAAGAAAGTTCAAAGCTAAACGCTCGCACAAAAACAAATGCTCTCTCACATACTTTCACATATGATAGTCCCAAAACATCGTCCACATGTTAAGTTGTAATATTTCAAATGCTTTTTCTCACGTATAAACCATGTAATCAGCGCCTCAAATATCTCAAAAAGATTTTAGAAATTGTACATTGATTCTGTCAGTCATTCAGTCAGGACAAAGGCTCTTGTATATTTAGGTTCCAATGAGTCTATTAAGTTTGTTAATATTAATCGGCACTAAAAACTGCTGAGCTCAGAAGCTGGATTAAATTGGCAAGCGGTCGTGTTTTGAGACGGGTGAAGGGATATATTCAAATGACGTTTATTGAGTATCCAATAATGCATTATCAGCTCTTTTCACTTCCTCAATAGTTCAGTATAGGGTGGACTTTAGTTTCTCTACCTTGCAGCCCTTACCACCTTCCGATCGTATTGTTATAAAGGTTGTTTGAAAAGTCTTGAAACGGCTTACTACCTCAAACTGTAAGAGTCTTATGAGGATAGAAATAAATGCAGTTACCAACAGCCATAAAAGAACCACTTTTTGCGAGTTTAAATTTATTTCAGCTATCTTGCAATGAACTTAATTTTTTCTAATGGGAAGGTGTCGTGTGATACATGATTTTAATGTGAAATTAGACGGAAAGACGATAGTCAGTTAAATAGCTAAGAAATAGTTAATAAACAAAATAACGTTAAATAGAAATCAAAGCGTTTTCGTATACCTGTGTTTAGTGGAACTTTTTATCTTATATTTACCTAAGGACCAATTCTACAATTCCGGGTAGTTCCGGAACACTCTGTATAGTGTGTTTTTAATGCTTAATCACTAAATAAATTTATTTGTTTTTTTCAGGTGAGGAATTTTTGACTTAACACTTTCTGAACATTTCTTGGTAAGTTTTTTGTATTTTCGTTTTCAAGTTGTGTGTGGGTGTGTGCGTTTGTGCGTTTGTTTAATATGTCGTGATCATTATTGTATAACAACATTTCTAATCGATTGTTGGGTTACTAATCGCACTCAACTTCAAAATATAATGCAAATAAATACAATATTACAAGGGCGTTAAGTGTACGCGGTATCGAAATCGATGACTGCGTAAAAAAGACGCCACCACTCAAACAATGAAATCAATGAGTTTTTTAAGCACAGAAGTTCGTCGGTCTTGGTTGTCCTCCTGGGAGTATAACCACAACATAGACTCTTATGGGACTAGGTTTTTTGCACCGTGTTGCGACAGATCACGCAGCCATATTAGTTGTGATTTCGTAATATGCACCGACTTCCAACGAATGATATATGTTCTGCTTATACACTGGAACACAATATATTTCCATTTGTCATAAGTCAGTGCAATACAGTCGTGAATTCCTAGTTAATATGATTTCCTTATACACTATAACACATTGCTATATACTTTATCGCACGTTATATTATCATTCGTTGGAAGTTGGTGCATATTACGTCATCAAAAACAAGACGTCATCGTCATCTGTTGAAACTCGGTGCAGATAACGTAGTCACATTGTGTTGGGCTATACTCCCTGCAAGACTACTGCTCTTACAATCAAATTGTGTTTGTCTTTTTCAGGTTTAAAACAAACCGGGCATAAAAAGAGCCTTAAGTAACTTACATAATCAATAATTTATCCGCTTTGATATATATTTCTAAAGCAATACTTTGTTCTAAATATCAGATAATACAGCTGATGACACTGAACACTATGAGAAGCGGAAGACGCACAGTGCATTGCGTGCTTCGCACGCCAACTCCCTTATTGGGAGAAGTTTCAATACACAGAGTTTTGCATGCTTTGCACGCCAATTTTAAGCTTATATGCTATGGACGCGCATGGGCGTCCTCTTTAAAATAGTAGTGAATATTACGTAGAAGGGTTTAAAAATAAAAAATAAAGTAATTTCTACTCGTTTAGGCTATAAATATAAAAAATAAAATTTCAGCTCCTAGCATAGGACACACGAAATTTGCGTAGGCTAGCAGTGAACGTATTAAGCGTAGTAAGTGGGGTTTTCGTACAAAGCAAAGCAGGCGACTCTCCTTGTTAGCGAATTTCTATAAGAAAAATGAGCTAATGCATTTTTACGGTGAGGCCTAAGGTTGGAACATCGATCACATAAGACCAATAGATGGAGCATAGCTAGTCGGCCGGTGAAGCCGAGCTGTCCGCCTGACCCAGACAAGATGGCGGCGGATAGGCATGACTCATCCTGGACGAGACCGTCACCGCCAGTTAGCTCTAGCCTTTGCTATTGTCATTCGCACAGGGAACCTGCCGAGATCGCAGTTAAGGAATCACCTTTCAGAAACAATAATTGCTTTTGAAAGGTGATTCCCATAAATGTTATTATTACATTTACGGGCCAGTGAACATGTTTGTGAAATAGAATTAATTGTACAAATTATTAATGTTTGTAATCCATATTCAACAATCAAACTTGTTTCTATTCACTAATAATAGTAGCACTTCTGTAAGATTATCATTATATTTCGAACCTTAAAAATAGTATAAATATTTGTATATTAGTAGCCTATGTTTCACTTTCAAACTTCATTGTAATCACCAATAAAAAGAACTATACTATCAAATTTTGAACACAAAGAAAATTAAAATCTTTTCATGTTATTAGGCTATATAGCCTACAACTATGTGGTTTGATTCTATCCAATTTTATATTCTTTGCTCGATTAGTGTTCACATACTATAGATTTTCAACTTTTACTACTTTACATTGTAAAAATAAACTTTTAAAACATATTTTTTCATTGTTTTTATGTCCTATACCTTTTCAATATACCATTTATATACGACAATTTCAGGTAATGTAAGAAAAGATTTTATTTTCAAAGTATTTTCGGATCTCTACCCACTTAATTTTAATATTATGTCAATAGATACTAAACAATTTGTATTAAATAATGCCAGGCTTAATTAATGCTTTTCAGTACAATCAACATTTCTAGTCCACTAATTAAAAATTTATGACAACATCTAAAATAAAAAAAATTAATTGAGACGTCATTAAATATTAAACGGTATTTCAGGAATGAAACCTTTCCCGTTTAAGTACCAGACATTAACAAAAACTAAACTTTGTTTATTGATATAGTATTAGTAATATACTAGTTATCACAAAAATGTCATTACAGTAGTTGTTAATACAAATATACATGCAGTATCTACAACAAATTTGCCATACCAACACTTGCAGGTCGATGGGCGGAACGCTCTTTCCCAAACGGCAAAACTGTTTAACTTTAACTGAGTTATCTACGAAACTAAAGGAGAAAATTAAAAAAAAATAGGATTAGTAAAATTCAGTTCTAAGGCTACAATTTCCACCGTTTTTTAACGTACCTGACCAAAAAATAAAAAATGTAGTAGCAATCGAACTTTTTTATGTCATGATTAAAAATGTATATAAAAAGTTAAAGTTATTTTTGTGTTAAAAAGGCTAAAGTAGTGTTATTTGATTTTTAATTCCTTTCATTAGCACCCACAACTTGTCAACTTTACACTTGCGAAGTTTCAAAATTTTAACTTTAGGCCTATTCTAAGTATGTTAAATCACAGGTTGAATGAAACGAGAGAATTGGCATAATTCAAAGTTGAGAGCGCCGTTTATGTCTTTCTGACCCAGACAAGATGGCCGACCTGGCTTCACCCGCTATAGAGTTAGCTTTATAGGCATGCTCCATCTATTGGTCTTATGTGGTCGATGGGTTGGAAGTAGTCAATGAACACCGATCACGGTCTCCAGAACGCTTTTTGGGGTATATCTAGATGTATATGCTTTCTAAGTCACTCGGACGATTTAGTTCCCCGTGAAACCCGAAGCATGGTTTTTGACAGGAAGTCAATTTGCTTTGAGAATTTTCGTACTAGAATGCAACGGGCTTATTGTTTTTGGCCCGATCCGGCTATGCACGGAGTGACAAAGTTAAATATGATGATTTTTAGTAATTTTGACACCCCCAAACCCCCCATAAAATTTCGATTGTTTTTAAAACCTTTTTAGCGAGCACCTAGGGCCGTAGAGGAAGCTACATACCAAATTTCATTCAAATTCGTTCGATGTTTTTTTTTAGTAACTATGACCCCCTCAAAACCCCCTAAATTCGAATTTTTCGAATTTTTTGAAAACCTTTCGTAGCGAGCATCCACGGCCCTAGAGGAAGCTACATACTAAAGTTCATTCCAATCCGTTTGGTGGTTTTTGAGATTTCGTGATGAGTGAATCAGTGAGTGGTATTTGGATTATGTATGTACTAGCTGGCCCGATCCGGCTTTGCACGGATAGACAAATCAAAGTTTAATGTAGGATATTAACGAAACAAAATATATCAATAAATATATTACGCTATGTATTTCCTATGGGGATTTTTAGTAACTTTGATCCCGCCAAATCCAAATAAAATTTAGAATTTTTTGTAAACCTTCCTTAGTGAGCTCCTAAGGCTCTAGAGGAAGCTACATACCAAATTTCATTCCAATACGTTCAGTAGTTTTAGATAAATTTTGATTTAGTAACTTTGACCCCCCAAACCCCCTAAAATTTCGAATTTTTTTAAAACCTTTCTTAGCGAGCATCCACGGCCCTATAGGAAGCTACATACTAAATATCATTTCAATCCCTTTGGTGGTTTTTGAGATTTCGTGATGAGTGATATTTGGATTATATCTATAGATTGTTCTACACATTTTTTTTTTTTTTTTGCACGACTTTATTGCCAATCTGGTTACGCAAAAACGTTCAAAACTTAAAATACAGTAAAACCTCTTATATCCGGATCAATGTGGCGCCGGGTGATCCGGATATCAAAAAATCCGGATTTGAGAGAGGTTTTTTTTAATATGGGTAAATTGGTTGAAATTAGGGATGGGTCGATTCTCGATACCGATTTTCGATACCACCGATACTTTAGCTTTGGTATCGGTATCGAGAATCGATAGCCGAAACTCGGTACCGATTACCGATACCAAGAAATACTCAGTTGTCAGAACTGCCCGTTCTCGTAACGACTCCGTGAATGTAATCTCCGGTATTTGCAATCGCAATCTCTGTATTTTAACTCAATTCAGCATTTAACAATAAATATCAGTAGGGAAAATGTAAAACGTTATTAATTTTATGTAAGTAGACATTTTCCCCAGTAAAATGTTTTAGGCAATTGTTTCCTTTCTTAAGTAAAAGCTTTTTGTTTTATTTGTATTCATGCGTAGGCTGTTATTTATACACAAGAAGTCTAGAGTAGGCTCAAGGTCAAACACTTATGGATTCGTTTGTTATCGTGTCTATAGAATTAGGGTGTCTACTGTGAAGAAAAATAACACATTTTATAGATCGGTAACAAAAGTATTTAAACTTTAAAGTAATAATTTTATTTGTTTGAAATCGGGTAAAACTTGTTGGGACTTACGTTACCCGTGATTTATGATTTTTATGGGAGTCCCGACGGAATTCCTTTGTTTTACTTTTTACAGCCCAACTCAAAAACATCATTTGCTACTGCAGTATTTAGTCGAAAATATTCATTTTTGATAGATATATTTATTATTTTTTACTACGCCGGATATCGGAGGTTTCGGATATGAGAGGTTCAGATTAGAGAGGTTTTACTGTACCATAAAAGTACCTGGTGTAAATACACGTGGAAGATTTCAGCGTGGGGCTGTTTCTAATCTCAGGGCAACTAGTGGTATGTCCGCTGCGAGAGAAGCGAAACAGCCCTTATCCCGTTGCAGCAAGGAAGGGTTGCAACTCGTAAAGC
>JAGFPH010008022.1:22057-50912 GCA_018207615.1 Philaenus spumarius | reverse complement strand
TAAGGGTATAAAATAACTTAGTCCAAATACTTTTAATAAATATTTATTGACCCAAAAAAAATATAGTTTTATTTAGTTGTTGATGTATACGTAGACTTTCATTACTAATCTTATAGTAGACAGATTCTTAAAGAAAAATACTTTTAAGCTATTATTTTAATCACTAAACAAAACTGATTATTGTCCAACTCATTATCAGAAAAATGTACAGAGTTGGGAAATAAGTCCATACCTACACATTACCCAAGTACATGGTTTGTCAAGTTAAAATACGGACTAAATGAAATAACTCGTGTTAGACGCTCGGACTAGTTGGCACCGCCACCTTGGACCAACACAACATCCAGCCGGTAGGCCGGCCTCACTTTGCGCTCCGAGTAGCTTCTCTATTCTATTACTTATGTGCTCGCTGACTTAGTGTCAATTATGAATACCGGGAAAAGGATTAAGCAAAAACTTGGCAAAATGTCTCTTATTTAGTCAATAGTCTTTATGCTGAAAAAATTAATAGTATAAATGTTGAAGCATCTCTGGTTATTAAACTTTTCGGTCGCCTCGACTATGAATCATCCGTCTCTTATTGTAACGTGCTGCCACCGTGCAAGCCGTTTACAAACAATTTATTAATAGAAAATAAAAAAAAAAATGAAAAATAAAAATTTAATTTTGACAAAAATATTTCTAAGTTATTTTTAAATAAAAAAAATACCTTTACTGTGTAACAATTATTTATTATTTCCTATCTTCAATCCATTTACTTATTTATTTAATTAAATTATCATTTTAAAATATTACAACACCTTAATCCCAATGAAACAAACAAACATAACCCCAAAATTGAAGTTAGGTTATGTTTTGATCATATCTGTTACTCAACAGTTGATCATTGAAATATCTGTTACACATAAAACTGTCTCATCTGTGACTACAGTTCTCTGATTACCAATGGACTCGTCCAGAACCATAGCCGCCATGTTGATCACATGGTAGCTTTGGCTCCAAACCGCCTCTTTCACCAAAGACTGCCGCCATTTTATTTCACACACAAAGAAAAACTAAAACTGAATTTATAATTAAAACAAGGTTCGTTACCATAAAGTACTTCTGGAAAGGATAAAAACTCAAATTAAAAAGTCATAGTAGTTGGCATTAATACTTTACTGTATCATTTTAAATTGCAAAAACACACAAATAGATAATTAAATCAAATTGGCAAATCATCATCTCAATTATCGCAATCAGACACTCAAACACACACATTTATTATTAATAATTTCATCTTAAACATACAGCAACTTATATTGATAAATATTCAAATGCAGACTTGGTTAAATTAATTTACTACTTACGATTCTTTGTTTTATAGTGCACTTAAAAAAAAAAATGAATTTATAAAAGAGAAAACTTACAACACAATTTGATTCAATTTTAAAATAGAAAACCCCATAACTCTTTTATTCGTCGCACTCTATCCACGTTGATTTTAGTTCACTGAGACACTCGTTGCACAATCTTTATGTAAAGATGCATAAAGGACGCCACGCCATTATTCATACTTCCAAAGTTGTTACTTTTGAGGCAAATTACGAACAAATTTCACATTTTAGTTATCGTACGATGTACGGCACTGTCTTTACTCTTCTTTAAACATATTTAAACGGTAGTTGCACTTTAACTACCGCAAATAAGCACTTGTTAAAACATTTTGCAGGACCAACTGCAAACAGATCTGCTCTGTACTAGATCACTAATGCAAGTGGGAACAAAGGTTCCTTCTTCTTCGCGTTCTTTCTTAAGATCACGTCATGTCACGTGATACAAACCAGGGGACCGTAAATATGCCTCCCTACATCGACTTATGATTGTTGCCAACATCTCAGACAAAAATTATGTCTCTGTCATAGATGAATCACACAGGCTTCCAACATTACATATCAAGTTTAGTTCTTACGATGTCTGAAATAGTCTTTCAATATTTATTCATCACTGTCTAAAAACTTAGTGGACCATAGCTTCAAACTCTCCAATACCTTTTAAATGTTTTTCTTATTTTGACACATCATGAAACATAATTTAAATATTTAAACAAGACTGAAATTAAATATGAAGTTAATATTATGTAAGATTTATTCTGAATTATTAATTAATGTCTGCATTTCCCTTTGAATTTCTATGTTCATTAATATTATGAAATAACTAAATCTTTTAAATTAGGCTAATGTCCAAAATTTACCTTATGACCCTTTTTACGTTATACTACTATTTTGATGTTTAAAAACCCTGAAACTCACATGTATTACATTATTTGTAGTTGTTCCAGCACTCGCCGAAAAGGCATGCGGCGAGGCTGGCAAAATGTTGTCCGGTGCTCCCAAGTTGTCCCATTTCGATTCCGAGCTGAGGGACAATGTGGGAATCTTTACTGTAATTGGCTTGAATAGTTGCAACGCACTGTAGTGTAGGGATATCTTGAGGTTTTTCGATTGGCGATTGGCGGACGTAAAATTCTGAACCAAGTGTTGAATGAGTGTGGTTGAGGGCGTTGATGGTCCAGTGCAATGTTAAAACAAAACGTAAAACAAATTAATAAAAAGCAGTACCGCAACAGCGTCCCGGTACCAGTAAACCCCTGTATATACAGTAATGCTGTTTTTATCTATACATTATAGCCTAGTACTAGACAAATGGTCCAGATACTCTGGATAAAAAAGATTTTAGTGAAGTTTTCCAAATTTCTATTTCATATCATTTGAATTAACGTATGATCATACATTAAGTATATATTTTAAAATGTTTGTATTTTCAAAACTGTTACCAATAACATTACTTTTTATTATAACAGAATTGCAACCACCATAAAATAACTTGAACAACTTGCAATCTCTAGTCATAGGAGGCTTCCAGTACCTATCTAAAGATATTACTGTAAGTTTGGTAACACCAATTAAGTTGTTTTGTATAGGCCTAACAAAATTGCAACCCCTAAAAAGAAAAAAAAATGCCTGAAGTATTAACTTACAGACTCTGGTCACACATAATTGGTGACACTTCTTAGTTTTCTAAAAAGTCTTTTGATGCTATGTTTTTAGTTTCTAAACATTAGATGTCTGGTCGAACTCTATACATGTTCAAAAAATCTGTCAATGTTGTAAAACCATGGCTGACACTTGCCTACCCAAGTTTTAGTTTTGTTACAGTATTTGTTCTGTAGGCTAATACTTGTTTTAGATTATTAAAATCGTATTTCCCATCATCAGTGAAGTGTATAGCTTCTTTATAATATACGGTAAAGGAAACGGTGAAATTTTGTGTCTTTCTATAAGAACTGTTGGTCACCCACACTGTGGTATTATAATTCTATCGTAGCTGTGTTGCCACTTAAATAAAACCCTTCCTATACATAACTATAAAATACAACCCACAAAAATGACTAGGACTATAATCAGTTATTTGAATAAAAATGCAATTTCTCATAACAATAGAACCACAACATTATCATGCATAGCCCTAAGGCCTAAATATTTGGGAGCGGTGTGAAGCCGAAAAAAAAAATAGTGTGGGTTACGAGAGAATGCCAGAAGAGTGAGAACTGTGAGAAGACCAACGTGAAGTTTGTAAAATGGCAATTATATATTAGGGGGAATCATACAACCTGAGCTAAGTATGTTAAACGTGTTAAGTGTATTAAAATCGAGAAACTCGTTTGACAGAAGAGTTGACTACGGTATTTAGAGTCGATAGCACACTCGACTTTAGCATGGTCTGGGTTCTGCTAAACCAGTGTTAACGTCATAAAACTCTTGGAGAAGGTAATTTGAGGTTTTCAGCTTGAATCAACAACAGGTTGTTTGTTATAATTGTGTTTCACCTGTTCTTTGCGATGGAAAAGAAAATAATAATAATTTCGAATACATGAAAAGAATTCGGAAGAAATTGGGGAATTGCAAAAAGTAACCAAAAAGAGGCCTTAATCTTGTTATAAATATACAAAAATGTAACATGTACATTATTTATTAAGTAGGGTAAAATCTCTTTTAAAAACTAAAGAATACGGTAAGAAGGCGTATTCTAAACTGTAGCCATTTACCCTAGATCACGAAAACAAAATATGTTTCCAAAACATGCAGAAAATGAGGCCTAATTTTATCTAAAATATAATTCACAAAGGCGCAACTTTACTATTCAACTCTAGGCTAACAAAAATGCAAAAATTATAATTAAAAAAATACCTGAAAGGTTCTAACCTGACCTATTTAGGCCCCTAGTCACAATATGTGTACATGTATTCAAAATTTAACAGTAGAATGTAAAACATCGTTGTCTGCAAAAATGTTAGGCTAGAGTCGGATAGTAAAGTTACGCCTTCACAAATTATAAAGTGCATAGCGTATTACAGTTTCGGCGCAAATTTACTATTCCACCCTCAGCAACAGAAATGCAAGAACAATAAATACAAATAGCCTAAAGTTAAGGATAACCTTACTTTAGCAAAATAACACTTTAGCACATTAGCACAAGGGGTCCTTCACTCAAGATTAAAAAAATAGCAATTTAACACGATGACACATTAAAGCACAGGTTGCATGAATCCCCCTACTATTAAGTAAACACTTACCTTCACTGAAATTCGTCAAAAGAAACAAAAGGAGTCGGTGTCGCCTGTTGGTTCCACAATCAAAACAAAGGATTCAACTTCAATTCCTTTATTTAATATTAATGATACAGAATACAACATAACATATAACATAGTAACATCAACTCCTATAAAAGCGAGTGTAAGTACGACGATACGATACGACTATAGGAGCGACACAAGCCGAAGTCGAAGTACCGAAGCCCGAAGCACACGGTAACTAGAACCATTGAAGAAACAACACTACAAGAAGCGAAACCTAATGGGCTATAAGCGGACGCTTGCGTGTTGGTTCACATCGAAGCCACTCGGAGCGCCACCAGTCTTTTTCAGCTCCTCGATACGAAACTGACATTATAGACAGAGTTTAAATTTCGCCGCACCGCCAGACCGCGAATATATCTGCTTCTTGCACTGCCTACTACTTTGACAAACTACTAATCATCCCAAACGAAGAGAATTTAGTTTTCGTTGTGGAGGGAGCGAGCACATGTTTCAATATTTGGCGCACGTTGCAACTATATTATACAGTACTGTTGAGCAATGATTTATTATTGATAATGTTTTTAATAACCCAAGTATATAAATTTAATAAGTTTTTATGTCAAATAAATGCAAAAGTTATGTCAAATACTGTATAAAAATTATCTTAAATCTCCAATTAACATGATTTGAATATGGGTTTTCCTGAATTTGATTTGATAATCTATTACTATGAAATATTGTAAAGTCTTCTAAGTTGGTTTTGTTGAAAAAATATACTATACACAGGGGCGGCTCCAGGGGGGGGGGGGCATGGGGGCCATGGCCCTCCCCCGAGAGCTCAGAATTTTTTTTTTCGTATTTCAAATGCATCCATGTGTATATAATATTATTTATGAACCAATATCGGAAAAGGCATTTAGAAACAAGATTAGCAAAGACGAAACTTAATTCTTTATTTCTATATCATATTCACTTATAGACAGGCAGTCCTCGTTATACGCGGTCCCGCTTTACGCGATTTCGCTTTTACGCGGTAGAAAAAGTCCTTAACATAGTGGTTACCCTTATGCTCTAGATGTGCAATAAGACGGTATTTTAAAATATTTTGCGTTTAAGGTTATTAAAACGTAAAAAGCGTTAGAAATATAGAAAAAAAACAAATGCCACCGGCTCACTATAGTACATTTCACCTCAGCGTGAGGCAAAACCAAATGACCGTAATAAAACCCTTACCCTTAGGCCTATTGTGCGACATCGGGGATGGGCACTTGTCGACTGCCTTTGTATTAGAGTTATTGCTGTTTGTCCCAGTGTCATTATGCAAACTTTTTTAATTGAAAGAAAAACTTAAAACAAAATATATCATTCGCTGTGTTTTGATCGCGTGATTATTTTTATACCAAATATGAAGGAAATCGGTTGATTTTGGGGAAGGCAAAGTAAATAGTTAAATCCTATGTGTTTTCAAATATTTTTTATCATCATGAATACGGAAATAAATTTACATTGAATAATGATGTTGAGTTTTATAAAAACCTCTTACTTACTACTGTACACAATAATCATCACATTATAGTGGCCTGACAGTTTTTTTGTTAATTAAATGCAGTATTAAAATATAGACATTAAGTAAAACTATTAAATAACTGTTCTATATACATCGAGCATAAAATACAATTAAAATTAAATACATCTTAATATTATAGACAAACAGAGCATGGGCTACACGAAAATATAAAATTACACATCTTATTGCAGTACATAGCACGGATAAAAATTAAACATAGGCTATTCCTTCTAGCTACTTGCACACTAAACAAAATTTTAATAGGCTATTTAGGGACAGGCGAAACAAGTACACTGTACATCATTAATGATAGTCTATTATTTATCTTTAATTTAATTTATAAATTTAATATAATTTGACTAATACAGTATATTTAACGGAAATCTTGAAATTTCTTTGAACTATCTAGTTTTGTGAAAAATAGCTACTTTATTGGTTCATTAAGTTATTAGTCTAATGTGGTCAATAGAGTAATATTAGTTTATTTATTTCAATGACGTAGGTGTGCCATATAAATTTAATATATTCCCTTATAAGGACTTACGCTTATTTAATAATACTTGGGTTGATTTTGTTGTCAATTTTCAATGCCCAATGCCCAAATAAAGAGTAAAGTATTTTTTATGAGTTTTCAATTCAAAACATAAAGCCTTGGTTATTGTTTGATTAACGACAATGTTAAGCATGTCAGGACACTATAAGGTGATGATTATTGTATACAGTAGTAAGTAAGAGGTTTTTATAAAACTCAACATCATAATTCAATGTAAATTTATTTCCGTATTCATGATGATAAAAAATATTTGAAAACACATAGGATTTAATTATTTACTTTTCCTTCCCCAAAATCAACCGATTTACTTCATATTTGGTATAAAAATAATCACGCGATCAAAACACAGCGAATGATATATTTTGTTTTAAGTTTTTCTTTCAATTAAAAAAGTTTGCATAATGGCACTGGGACAAACAGCAATAACTCTAATACAAAGGCAGACGACAAGTGCCCATCCCCGATGTCGCACAATAGGCCTGAGGGTAAGGGTTTTATTACGGTCATTTATATTTGCCTCACGCTGAGGTGAAATGAACTATATTCATCACTATTTCTCAAAAACGACAAAACATATTAACTTGAGACTTAACATAGTGGTTACCCTTATGCTCTAGATGTGCAATAAGACGGGATTTTAAAATATTTTGCGTTTAAGGTTATTAAAACGTAAAAAGCGTTAGAAATATAGATAAATGCCAAATGCCACTCTGCCACTGACTCACTATTCATCACTATTTCTCAAAAACGACAAAACATAACCTTGAGTTACTTGAGACAAAGGTTTTGTATTTGAGCTGAGTTGTTTGAAGGGTAGGCTACAGTTGATAATTTTATGTTATTGGTGCGCTGTCTTCCGTCAAGGTCAGTGCTCTCATAACGGTACCCACCCCACCCCCTACTAACTCTTAATTCTCCATTATCAATACATATCATTATTCATTTTCATATTTAATTTTCAATTCAACCAAATCAATAATTTTATTTATAAGCTTGTATAATTATATAACTGAATCTTAGTTTTTTAAGGTTAGTTTTTATGTTTATTGATATAATTTTATTTTGTATGTTTATGAATCTAATTTTTTTATGCCTATGAATGTATTTTTTATGTTATTTTGTAGGCTTACACAGTTACTTAAATTGTTTTAGTTTATTAATAAAATGTTGAAACTTATTTCGTTATTAAGATGAAAACATTATTTGTGGCATAAATAAAACATTGAACGTTTATTGTGAAAGTGATACTTAATTCCGGTTTGTGTGGATTGAAATAGTTTCATAACTACCCAGACCATAGAGTAAGTAATTGATCTGTTAAAATACTTTCTAGCATTCTATATTCCTAACGATAACATATTAGGCTGAACTGTAACATACAATCATAACAAAGTTGAAGTACATTTATGTTACAGTAATATATAAAACAAAATTATTTAATCATAAAATTATTAAAATCTATAACAAAGTGTTAATAAAATCGTTTTGGGGGGGGGTGAATAAAAGTTCCAACCAAACTTCCCCGACAATCACCCCCCCCCCCCCCCGAGAAACTGTCCTGGAGCCGCCCCTGCCTATACAAGATATAAAATGAACGAATAAACACTTTATTTCATAAAATCGGGCTTAAAATGGGTAGCCTAAAGTATTTAAAACTAAATATGCAAAAACTTAGGTAAAATAGCAAAACAGGTTTCGTTTTGACACCAAACATATATATTTCAACCGTTCTCAAATAAGGTATTAGACTGTTCATTACCGCTTTTGGGAAAAGTATTGTTTTGCGGGCAATACTTATGACAGTTTTGCGAAAAAGCTCTAAAAGATTTAGTTTTATGGTCAATATTTTGAACTGGGAAAAAACCCATAAATAAGTAAATAATAATAATCTTTATATTATTACAAACAAATTTACAATCGATCACTTTAGCAACAACTAAAATAGTTCAAAGCAAAGTATGGTACACATAGACTACGAAATTATTATACCGGGTGTTCCTTAACTAGGTTTACGCTTATTCTTCGCGTAAGGGAATGAACGACCGTAATGTAAACAATTAGCACTAGTAAAGCCTAGACCACACTTACTTACAAACATGTTTTTGACGTGAGCGGTGATGAAATAAACAAAAAATTAAAAGTATTAAAAGTTCAATTTTAACGTGAACTCAAGGCATTGTGTGAGAAAAATAATTCGACCACAGCTGAACCGCTGACGTGAGTTGAGCAAATTTCTCAAATTAAGTTTATTTGCCTATGTTGTAGGGTGTCAACCTACAATTTGGGAAATAAGTGGGTACGACGGTGCTGAATAGCTGCCTCTGTGTACGAAATATATTTGTAGAATTTGTTTGCGCCTAAGTCTCCAGCTTCGACTCACGCGCTTTTTCGTTACACTTGCAGTGGAAATTATCGCTTTGCGAGTTTGCACCTCGATCTTGTGGCCTCGGGTTATGAGCTTCGCTTCGCCCGCAGCGTAAAAACTCGCCCGTCGGCCTCGGATGAGAAGGTCCTTTAATGTTATTTTACGTTTTGATCAATTTTTGGGGAAACCAAGCTAGTTGTAAGGTCGCGTAAAAAATAAAATGTGCAGAATAACACCCTACATTTATATTTTTAGAAAAACTCTAAAAGACATTAATTCTCGTAAGAAAATTCTCAAAAAAATATTCACTTCCGGTCAAAAAACGTGCTTCCGGTTGTTAGATTTTTTGGCTCACGAACTCGTCCGAGCCACTTAGGCCACCAATATGTGTTAGAAATTTGGACCAAATTGAACTTAAAATGTTGTCGCTAGAGTGCGGACATATATATATATATATATATATATATATACTGTGTGTAAAGAAAGTGCGCTCCCCTTAAATTTTTTTGCTTGTAAAACAAATATCTTTTGGGGAACGATACTAACTTAATCCTGAGTATCTTTTGACGTTATCGGAAATTTTGAGTTGGGGATTTCGGGGGCAACTCAAATTTTTTAAATGGGAAGTATGGTCATGTGATACCTCATTTTAAAGGTCTATTTAAGACTAGGAAAATGACATCAAGAAAACAAAAATCGGACCACCCAAAACAAAATGGCGGCCCTAAACGTGTTGAAATAAATCGACATAAAGTTGCTAATATCTCGAAAAGGAAGAGTTTTTAGAAAAAAAGTCAAGAGACGAAAATGTTTATTTCAAAGTGCTTGATATAAAAAATTGCTTCCAGACCGAATTTGTAAATTTTATTTTTTACAAAACTTTCTAAGATGGAGGAGTAAAAATTAAATTTAAGAAATCAATTTGGAAGCAATTTTTTAGGTCAAACACTTGTTCTAAATTGAGCTATCAACCAATCGTACCTTTTTTAGTTTTTAAAATAAATTTTAAAATCCGAAAAAAATCATATAATTAAAATTTTTGTGGCCTCGAATGTTAAAAAAAAAATTCAATGCTTGATGACATTATCTAGAGATAAAAATAAACACATTTAAAAAAATCTTCACAATGGGTCCATTAAGGGGCGATTGGAAATATTTTTTCGGCAAAAATCTTTTAATAATATAGATTATTATTTGAAAATATACAATTAATTATAACAAAATACTCTACGAGATGCTCTTCTCTTTCAGTTATTGTTTTCTCACTTTAAAATTGGGTTTACACAACTTTTATAAATTAACGAAATGATTTACAAACTTAATAAAAAACAAATACTAAAATATACTTTTTATTATGAAAACTAATGAATAAAAACATGAATCCAGAATAAATAATCAGCGTGATCGGACCAACGGAGTGTTTGTGGCAGGACCTTTTAGTTTCGAGCGCAATTTTACTGTCTTTAATCAACCACCTTAAAAACCAAAACGGTTTTAAGACAAAACATGTTTAAACAACAGTTTTAGTACGTGAGACTACCTACAACTATCCCGCTGACGAAACATTGATACTTTAAAAATTAAAAAATCCTCGCTTACTGAAAATTTTATGTCAGATAATTCCTGAACTAAAGTTTGAATTTTACTTTTTCAATGTGTACAATTACGTAAAAATATATTTCAGGTAGACTCCCTCATCTTTCCTCTAAAAACCTGTGTTTTTTAAATTAAAGATAACTCAACCCATAAGTCACCTACGGCCTACGGCTCAGGAGAGCATAGCAGTTTACGCCTTGACAAAACTATTTGGTCTGTCTGTGAAGTTGACACTAGGGGCGGGCACGTAATGTACAGTCCCAATAAAGAAGGTACAGTCCGCGCGGTGATGCTGCTGGCGGTACCTGGTGGCCTCGATCCCAACTAGGAATTTTCGACTGTTGAAAAGTGTTACCTCTGATAACATGGGGGTTTCGCTTCTTATAGTGTTGTTTCTTCAATGCTAGAACTAAGTCAACTAAGACGGTAGGGCTCACGCGCATCTGGCTGTGATGCCGTGACGTCATCTGCACCAAGTCGGCCTCGCGGTCCACTATGTAGCTGCTCTACTCTAATCCAAATAGGAAGCGATTTTATCAAGCTTATTGTTGGCAATTCATATTACAGTACTTAGACTATTATCATTCTCAATAACACTGACTTACATGTCAAGCAATTTAAAAAAAATGTATTTAGTTTACTATGTTTTGTAGGCTAAGTTAGTTTACTACTGAAGAACTGCTTACAGTATAATAATTGATTGTAATATCTTTAAACGGTTTTACAAGTACAATCGAACTCAAATTATTGTCTTCATAGTGAAACTTCCTAACAAAACTATTTTAAAAAGGTTCAGGGGTTAAATAATAATTATGTTAAATGAGAATGATTTTTCATATGTAGTACTTCATTAATGAAAAAAATCTTCTACATACATTATAAAAAAATAAAATAAAAATGTCAAAACAGTTGAATAAACCAATTTAAATACATATTGAAAAGATTTTTAAAAGGAATCCTTACAAGTCAACATAATATATATTTAAGTTAATCATTTAGAAATGTTACCACACTAAAAATTATTAAACAGTAGTACCTTATGTTTGACCTAAATCGTTACATTAATTCTTTATTTTGTTCATCTTCTTTGATTTTTTTCGTGCAGTGTCAGATGTTTCATCTTTCTTCATTGCTCTTTTAAGTTCTTTCTTCTTGTTCAGTTCTTTCATTCTTATAAAGGATCGAGTTCTAACATATATTGCAATAGCAAAATTATTGTCCACTTCACTGAACTTTCCTTTGATTATATCAATCAGCTTCTTCATCACTTTAGGACTGTTATTCAAGCCATCACCGTGAAATCGTTGAAAGTCTTTTTCAAATTCTAAAACAATGCTTAACCATTTTTATGACGGATTTATTAGGGCACCTCTTGACAAAACCGAAACCCAGTCAGCAGAGGCGGCGCGCAGTCATTTTAACTGGGTGGGCTAGTTGTGACCTTGGCCCAAGTTTCCACAGTAAATATTATAGGTTTGAAACATAACAGTAGGAGTAGGTAACAAAATACGTAACTAAACAAAAATTAATTTCAATTACAAAAACTTTTAAAATCTAATCCTATGCGTACAAGGTACAGCCAATCTTCTATTTATAAAATCATGCTGGTAATAGTCCACTGCACTTGTACACAAACACACGCGAATGTCACCAAGGAAGAATGTAACGCACAACACGCTTAGGCACTGCACGTAGACTGTCGCGGGGCTAAGCCCGAGAGACACTTACATTGAACATATGGGAGCCGGCAGGGATGGGGAACTGTCTGCGTGACATCAACCATCCTTGATGCTAAGCTACATACTGTATCTACAGGGCTAGTTTGAAATCAGCCCCGGCATCCTGGTTTCTACTCTCAGTCGCCGCGCAAACATGCTTTTGCTTTACATATTCACGCGCTGTTTTCATATTAATTCAGTGTTTATTTTAATGAACTAATATTTTCTTTTTCTGAATTATTGGTGGGGCTCAGCCCCACCTGCCCTTATGGACGCGCCGCCACTGCCAGTCAGAACTCTTTGAGTTTCCAGTTTTTTCTCCATATTGAAAATCAGTCTTAAGGCCTTTTTTATTAACACGGTATGCTACATAACCAGCTAACATTTTGAGTAAATCTGAATTCTCTTCGGGGAAAACTAGTTTGTTATTAGTGATTTCAGTCAACTGATCAATCAGTGATTCTGCAATGGAAATAAATTCTTCATTATAGACATCGCCCACTTCCAACTCGTCTTCTTTCAAGTCTGAAGTTTCACAATCTTGTACTGGTTCTGTCAAGTCTATTTTTTTAAGAACGTCAACACTTAACGTTTCACACTGCTCAGAAATACAATTGCCTGTTTTTAATATGTCACACGCACTTTTGCTAAATAACAGGTATTTTATTCGATGTGTCACCGCTGTTGGGAGGGGGTGGTCGTAAAATTTTCCAAATCCTCTAATTAGAGAAAAATAGGACTCCAAAACATCTTGATTACACTTCGCTGCTAATAAATATTTATAACCTTCGGCTTCTAACTCCTTGAATATGCCCTGTAAACTTTGAATTGAAACCATAAAGCCTTTTTGAAAAGGTAATAGTTCTTTTTACCTATTACTCTGGCAGAAGAACAAAGATCATAAAACTTATTTAAAATAACATCCTGGTCCTGTAAAGTAGTACCGTACACACTTTTTAATTTATTAGTAGGATGGTGAGGAAGTCTCGAGTTTAGTACATCAAACCCGTCGTTAATAGTGTTAATAAAATCAACTACATGGTCATTGCCTGGGAAATTATATGATACTGCTTTAGCAACAGTTCTGGACAATAGTTCAGCTGCTTTCCTTACATTTTGCCTTTCACTTCCCGATATTAATAAATGATGTTCGGTTATTTTATAGGCATACTTTAAATCTCCTTCTTTCTGTTTGTTTACTAAATCAAACAAAATATCCTTAGATAATTGCTTAACTTGTTCTACAAACGTAATACTAAATCCTTCGTCTAAAAGATGGTTTCTTGCTAGTTTTAGCAGATGAGGAACGTCATAGAATGCCCAAATCTTACGACTTTCTGTGCTTGGGTTAGCTATGAAAGACGTCTGAGGACTTACATTTAAGCCTGCTCCTAGCTTTCTATTAGGTCCTCCCATATCACTTACAAAAGCACGCATACGAAACCCCGACTCTTCAATTAACTTGACACATTCAAAAAATAATTCAACCGTTACACTTTGGTCGAATTGATAATAAATCGGCTGTTTCCACTTACCAGTTAGGCTTCTAATGATAATTACTTGAACACTTACATGTGGTCCTCTAAACATATCTTGAGCGGCGTCATAGCAAATATCGGATTTCACCTTCATCTCGTCAAAGCACATAACAATGTCTTTATGAAAATCATCGCTTAAAATTGTCGATTGTCCTTTAAGTAAATTAAAACTTATATCTAAAAATCCAGGAGGAGTAGAGAACTGTGACAACCGTCTGCCTAGTGTAGCCTCGCTTGGTAAGGGGTATTTTAATGTATCTCTAACATACGCAAAAGCTTTTTTTGAAATACACCTAATTGTGACAGCTTTTGCTACATCTTCACTAGACCAATTTATACATTTTGCTTTTAAAAGTTGTTGGTGTTGACTTTTAGAAAATAGCTGTTCATATTTCATCAAATCGCGTTTTAATTTAGTTATAACTTGTTAGGCACATTTTAGTTCATCTGTTAGTAAAATAATTTTTTCTTTTAGTTCTTTATTTTCATTTATTAATTGGATGTTCTGCACGTCATTATTAGGTACATTTTGATCTTCATAAGATTCGAGGTGGTCTGAGGTTCCTATAATTTCGCTGATTTTTTCTTCTGTTAAATTTTGTATTAACGAATTTATAGTTTTCTTACAATGACGTTTATCTGCACGAATTTTTCTTTCAATAGACCCCAAAGTGTCGGTTGAAATTGAAATTGTTGGTATTTGTTGTGTTGGTACACAGTATTCTTTTAATTTACGTCTGGGTGGTAGGCCTAATAATTTCGATTTCAAATCTCTTTCGTTATTGCTTTCCAAGAAATGTTCGGAGCAAATTCGGGCTGTTTTAGTGTTGAACTCATCTTTTCGTTTGCAAAAATGCTGCCATTGTTTATGAAAATCTTTGTTTTTTGGAAAAACGTGAAATGACAATTTCAGTTTCTTCGCATTATCTGAATGGTTTGTACAACCGGCAACGGCACAACATGGCATTTTAAAGCGATATAAATAAAATCAATAAAATTCAGTAAAAACACTACAAACACATTCCGAACACTATAAACACAACCGTCGTGGTGACAGAACGCACTACAAATAGCTTATAGAGCTCTGTGTCTATTGCAGGGCGGTTCGGTCCGCATGACGTCATCTGTACAGCAATCCACTGCGCATCCACCTCGTGAGTGCTACCGTATTAGTTCTAGTTACCGTGCCGAAGCATACGTAGTCGTGGAGCGTGGAGTCTGGAGTGCGTGGAGGTGGAGCAGTGTTTCCAGAATCCAGGTTTTCACTTTACGACGAAAACTTCCCCTCGCCATGATCAAAATTTCCCCTTTTAACCCTCTATTTCATTCATTATTGTCCCTGCACTTTTTCGCTCACCACACAATAAAATATTTACCTTCAATACTACCTTATAATACATGGTTTTTGTATTATTTAACTTAAAATACACAATTTGTTATTTTCAAGTCAATAACTGTTACAGTACGATTTTTTTAACCGTGCCCTCGGCCACGATTGTACTAACCTGAATGATAACGTTAAAAATCACTCTTGTCTACTCTAGTTTTCTCCACGAAAACTGAGCCGAGAGGCGTGAAACAGCGAAAACCGAGCTTCAATAACACTGTCATTCAATACACTTAGCAGCGATGTAAAATTATGAAACTTTCACGGATACTCAGATAAGAACCATACGATTCGTATGATGTAAAAGAAAACCCATTACAAAACCTATTTCATATTTTAAAAATCAATATTACAACAATGTACTTTAATAATGACATGAAATTTTCACACCGTTGGAAAGTTTTTTATTTGTTGGTCAGAGACAAAGTGTTGACGAGAAAGTTTTAGATAAAGGTCCAAATTAAATATTTTATTTGAAACATTTTTTCGTTTGACTTACGGTTTGCTCGGTACGGATGTCTGAAGTTAGATTCCGGGGAAAACTTCCTGCCTGGGAGGAAGTAGGCCTACTTGGTGTCTGACATTTACCTTAACCACACCACAGTATTATTATTCGAATACTCGAACAAGAGACAAGTAGTCTATGACTCATTCAAGTAGTTTTTATTTCAATAATTTTATTCGAATAATTATTCAATCATTTTTGTTTATTCGAAGTTTGTGGAACTGCCTTTACAATCCCTCCCCGCTACACCGCTAGCCCACCGAGCGCTAGCAGAGCCGAGGACACGGTTAAAAAATCGTACTGTACGTGCAGAATACATAAGGCATTTACCGACTAACATTTTTTACAATCGACTAGGCATCCGGTGGTACCGACTTTTACATACTGGAGGACAGAGAAATATTTTTAAGAGACCGGATATTGACATCCGGTAACCCCAATTTCCCCAATAACAATAATTAAATGCCACTTTCAAAATACTAAACTAATAAAGAAAACAAATATGTTGAGTGCACCACACATATTTGGTGTCTGTCGCTGTCCACACATATGGTCGCTGTCGCGTGGAAATAAATTATTTTATTCGCGTTTAAATTAACTCGTAGATACTCGATCGCTATAAATTTAAAAAATTATATTCCAATTTTTTATGAAAGTTTAAGTCTTACCAATTCTTATTGTGTCTATGTAGAGCAGCGGCACCAGATGCAAAAAGGCCCATAAAATGGGCCCTGTTTAAGCTACCGTATCGGAACTTTTTTTTGTTGAAATGCTCGTACTTGATTCTTCTTTTTGCAGCAAATTGCGATTTGATACAATCAACATTTTTAAAGTTATTAACAAAAAATGGTTTAAAAAAACGCGTTTTTTTTCGACAAAACAATAAAGAAAGCATTTTAAAAATACAATACCATATGATTATGAAAATATAAAGTTTATGAAGAGTTTAAGATCAGAATCATCAAAATAGATCCATTTTGCGTCAGCAGCGAGGTTATTTAAAAAAAGTTTTTTTTTAGTTTTTAACAAAAATTTTGGGAATATAGAAAAAAAATTGGTGGGTAAACTACATCAAAATACCCACTTTTTGTCGAAAACTGAATGTTCCTAGGCCAAACAGGGGCCTCGTAATTTAATAATTGACAAATACAGTATTGTTAATTTAAAAAGGGTTTTTGTTAATAACTTTTTATTGCGACAAGCTATTTAAATTTCGTTTATTTCAAACGACGCGGATGAAAATTCCTCACAAAAAATATATAGCAATTTTTTGCTATCTATTATACTTTTTAAGTTATTTCCAAAAAAGTTATTTACATAACTTAGAGGATTACTATTGAGCCCATTTGAATGCGATTTATTAAAAAAATATCGGAGTTCGCACGTTTTGTCTACATTTGCCTTTTCTTGAAGCACTGCAAATGGCCTAGTAAAAGATAATCAAATAGAACAATAAAAGCTGGTGTGGGTTGGTTGGGCCACATGTGCTTCCCACAACAATTAAAATATTGCTAGGACACAGAAGTAGTGCTATCCACTTGGTATTATTATCTCTGGTGCTATCTAATTTAGAAAATAGAAATGTTGTTCGGACCCAAGGTCACTAGATAGTAAAGGTTGCCTCATTCGGGAAATAGCAAAAAAAGTGGAGTTAGGGCTGTGATGTTGTGATTTGTGAAGTAGTTGTTACTTGTTAGTAGGCTACAACTAGACACTGATCAAGGTTTTGTCGTTTTCGTTTATACGCGTTACTAATTTGTTTTAAACTTAAACTTTTTTAAATTAGTGTATAGTGTTTAAGTAGAACAAATTAATATATTATTTACAATGGCTAGAAAATCAATAAATTCAAGTTTCATACATTTGTTTAATTGAAGAAAACCCCTGGTTTTTGTCCTATTCGCCCTTTTGCTATATTGTACTTAAGAAGTTTGCCTTATTCGGCCTACATTCGCCCTTTTGGCAACAACAAACTAAAGGTCTAAACTATTCGCCCTTTCGTCTTTTATGTTAAAGAGGTAAAGTAAACATAACACTGCTCATTTCAAACATAAATAAGTAACAAAATAAGCTCAAACAACTGTTTCATGTTTTTAAAGTTTTCAGAAAAAGTTAATATTAAGAATCTGAAAACTTAATTTAACAACTATTTTAATTTATAGAAAAACATTATTCAACTTACAATAATAATTAAACTACTTTTAATTATTAATTGAAGAAAAAAAAACACTTTTAATGTTATTTAAAATAATTAAAACATTTTTAATTAAAATCAGAAACTTTGTCATCTTCATATTTTTCGGTATTTGTTTTTTATGATAAAGTAAACATAACACTACTCATTTCAAGTATAAATAATTAGGTAAAAAAATAAGCTCAAACAACTGTTTTATTTTTTTTTAAGATTACAGAAAAATTTAATATTAAGACTCTGAAAAGTTATAGATTTAACAACTAGGCTATTTTAATTTATACAAAAAACATTATTCAACTAACAATAATAATTACGGTAAATCCACTTTTTATAAATCCTTGAAAAAAATCACTTTTAGTATTATTTAAAATAGTTAAAACATTTAATTAAAACAGAAACTTGGTCATCTTTATCTTTTTCGTCATTAATTTTTTATGATAAAGTCAACATAACACTTCTCATTTCAAACTTATAAGTATAACAAAATAAGCTCAAACAACTTAACCCATTCGCTTATAACGACGGCGATTCGCTGTCGCGCTCCCTGTTGCCATTATGTGAAATGACGGTGAATCGCCGTCCACCAATAAAACCTGTATTATCCGAGTTAGTTCCTAAGAAATACAAAAGATCGCATATGCATCTTGTTGTGTAAGTTTCAGGCTTTCTTCTGGTTATATTTTTATCTTCCATGGCCTGCCATAGTCTTCATTTGTTAGTATTTTTTATTAAAAGTTTAGCAAATTGATCTACATTAATTATGTAACTTAATAAGAACCAATCTAAGTTATTATTATAAACCTCTCACACATACAAATCATACAGATAAAAAGTTAAGAGCAACCAAGCAAGCTTCATATAACCACTCCTAGATGGCGCTGATGAAGGTACATTTTTGTTAAAACCAACCGATCCTAGATGGTGCTGATAAACTATCTTTTACTTTACACGGAATATTTATACCGATAGTAAAGTAACTGAAGTTTTGTTAATTTGTCAGTTTTCTTTCATGAAGCCGTAGTCTAGTGGATAACGAGGCGTCTTTCTGATCAAGAGATGCTGAGTTCGAATCTAGGCTAGGGAGACCAGATATCTAATCATATCTGTGGTTTGAGGGTAGGAGGGCGGAAGTAAAGCAAACGGTGGTTGGCTCGCTTCCAAGCTGACGGGATATGACTAGATATCTGGTCTCCGGCTGGGGCTGTTTTGCATAATTTTACTAAGGTAAAATATATATATATATATTTACTATAAAAAAAAACCAGTAAAAAATAAATTTTTAGTAAAATTGCATTTGCATTTGTTAGTCAAAAAATGTAATTTCATAATAAATTTGTGACTTAATATAATGTTTTTTACAGTCAATTCTGATTAGAAAAATAACATTTTATACAAAATTATGTGTAGAAATAAAAATATAGTAAACTGTGTGAAAACACCCAGGAAAATCGTTTTTTAGCCCGGTCAGGTATTAAAAAAACTTTAAGTGAATGGGTTAAATTTTTTTAAAGTTTACAGAAACATTTAATATTAAGACTTAATAACTAGGCTATTTTAATTTATACAAAAAACATTATTCAACTAACAATAATTAAACCACTTTTAATTATTTCTTGAAAAAAATCACTTTAAATTTTAATTAAAATCAGGAACTTAATCTTCTTCATCAGTTATTTAATAAACAAATAATAACTGGGGTTTCAGTGGAATCACTTAATATAACTTAAATAGCACTGAAAAACAAGAAAAGAAACTAGAACCTATTTATACAACACTTTAGACAAGATATTCAACTTTTGCCAACAGAATTCAGGCTACTATAACCACAATATCCTTAGAAACACATCCACAGCCTATTAGATTATATTACAAATATTCAGTACTTCTACCCAAACTATCTAATTTTCATTTGGTCAATAAAAGAATTTTTAATTGTATATAACTTTTAAGGCAGTGTATGTGAACATCTATTTCAATGTTAATCTTATGCATATTCGCCCTTTTGGACTTCAAGAATTTGTACATTCGCCCTTATGTCTTTTTATAAAAACGTTTATAATTAATTAATTTGTATATTTAGACGTTCATCCTTTTGGCAAAATATTCTTTAGAACATATAGAAATTAAAAAAAAATAAAAGTCGAATATCCAAAAAATGTCCCATTCGCCCTTTTGGCAAAACATAGTCGAAATGTTGTTCGGACCCAAGGTCACTAGATAGTAAAGGTTGCCTCATTCGGGAAATAGCAAAAAAAGTGGAGTTAGGGCTGTGATGTTGTGATTTGTGAAGTAGTTGTTAGTAGGCTACAACTAGACACTGATCAAGGTTTTGTCGTTTTCGTTTATACGTGTTACTAATTTGTTTTAAACTTAAACTTTTTTAAATTAGTGTATAGTGTTTAAGTAGAACAAATTAATATATTATTTACAATGGCTAGAAAATCAATAAATAAACCTAAAGGTGGTTCCGTTTGTGCGGTTGCAAGTTGCTATTATTATTATGGAAAAGCAAAACAAGAAGGAAGAACTTATATATCTTTTCGTAGGTAGGCCTAGATCTTTTTTGTTTCTATTGTAATAGTAAATAATATAATCCCACTTACTCATATAAAATGCTATGTAAGGGTTGGGGTTAATAACTCACCCCAACCACTTTACAATTAAATTAAATAAAGAAGAAATAAAACAAATAAATAAATGCAATAAGAATATTTAAAACAAAAGTAATTTTACAGAACATAGCTTGGGAAATAAAAATAAAACTGCAAACGTAAACATAACAAGTAGTAAACATTTTTTGTAATTTTTTTCGTAAGCGTAAAAAAGTTTTGTAATTTAGTTCTAAATAGAACTGTATAAAAACATTTATCAATTTCAAATTTCTTATTTTGAAAAAAACAGTTTTATGTTCCAAATACACGACTGCTAACAAATCTAGGCTTAGTTTGAAACGTAATTTACTAATATAATAATTATGCTTTGCCCAGAAATGAAATATTATTATAACAAAGTGTAGAGGATAAATCAAAGAAACGAACGGTATACTTGTCTTTTCTTAGTTCACAAAAGTGTTTGAGTTATCTTTATTTGAATAACAAAATGACATCAATCTAATAAAACCTCCCCGACTATATACTACCGTGGGAAGGGTCACTTGAATACCGTGGGAACCCATGCGCCAGACAATCTCACTAGAATGTTCTAATTATGTACTTTTCATTGTCGTCTAGACAAACAAAAAACAAGTTATTTCTAGTTCAATTCCCACCGTTAGAAAGGACAGTCTTTTCTCTACAAAATGGTGTAAAGCAATCTGTCAAAACATTTGATATAATAGGCGTACTATCGGTTGACAAATGTGCTGTTTCATTGGTTGAAAAACTGTCCAATAGCAATAGTTTACAGAAATTGTTTGAATAAATCCTGTAAAATAGTGACATCTGATTGGAAGGCACCATTATAAAGATACAATCTTGACGAATCCAATGGTAGCTTTATAATCTCGATATAAATACTTCAGTAATGTAGGTAGACTTGAACTTTGAAGAAGTGGGAAATAACAGTACAATTGTATGCAGATTCGCGCGCAGAAATAGCTGTAGCACGATATGAATATTTTAAAATGATGATTACGTATGTAAATATACGTTTTACGAAAAAGTTGTAAATACAAAAATTAAATTTTCATTCATTTCCTTTCCAATGGTGCCAGCTTTATTACGATTGGATGATTTTAAGTGGATTAAATTATCGATAATGCAAATATATGCAAATTCTCGCTAAGGTTCGAGCGGGTTGCATGTGTGCCCGAGAGACTGCAGTCTGCCACTTTGAGGGTTAACGTTCTTGCAGATCGTACTCCACTCTTGTTGTCGTCGTTTTTGGTTGAAAAAGACCCGCCGCTTGAATCCAGGAAAATGTACATTGTCTTGCTTGGGGATTGGTTGTAGCATTGTATTTGGATAACCTAATAGAACTCCGATCCAATGCACTATTTCAATAACGCTGGAAATTCAACGATAGTGGAGCGATCTATGGGGGAAACAACGGAAGCGGTGCGTAGCACAAATGCCATGAGTGATTTCTCCCTAGCGCGGCACGATCATGCAATATTTTCCCGAAAACCTTATTTTCGCCACACAGCCGCCGTATGCATGCATGATCTATTTTATTATTCATGATCTATGGTCGTAGCCTCCCACGTGACTTCTTAGATCCTCATTACTATGGTAATTTATTTATAATGGTTTCCTAGAACGTTGTACTTAGTCAAAGTAACACTTTATTTATATTTAGATTATAATTAATTATTGTTGATATTATTTGATTTGCATACGCCAATATTATTATTTTTAATTAACCATTTATTTAATATACCGCGTATAACGAAATAGATGGGTCTAAACGTATTTGCATTTACATATATCAAGTTTGATATTAATCTATACTTAATTCTCTAACTATCGGTTAATATTTTGGATTCATAATTTAGAATTTCCTTATAATTTGACTTTACTACATAACATTATATTCTGGCCTTAGAGATATATTTACATTTTGGTTTATTATTATAGGTTGTACAGACTTCAAATTCTCCTATTTCTTATGACTTCTGTTTTTCTGTTGCATTTTGACAGCATGGCCGATGTACTGTTATCGTAGGCCTATGTCTAATGCATTAGTTTGTAATTGTAAATTGTTTCTATCAGAGTTTGGATAATTTACTAAAGAATGATTAATTAAATTTGTGAATCATGCGTTTGATTGATGCTTTGTGTAGTGGTTATGCTAAAAGTTAAATAGTTGATTATTTGGATAAGTCTGTTTTGGCTAGATTTCGTTTTCTAAACATAGGTCTTAACGATTACATTGATTACATTACGTTTTACATTGATTTAGTTGCTTTGGTCTTTTTAATCTTGATATGATAATATGGTTACTTTTAATATTTGAAAAGGTTTATTTCTGCTTCTACGCTTATTAGGCCAGTCGGTAGAGGTCAATTTAGACCAAAAGTTCCAGTAATTTGCAATACGGCTGATTTTTTTTTTTATAAGTACATTACAGTATGTAGATTAACATAAAAAAAGTTTACCAGTCTATCGATTTCCCAACGTCGAAAAAAAATCGATTATCATTTTTTTTTTTCGATTATCCTTAATATTTCGAGCTGTGATGAAGATAGAGGAAAATAAAAAATACCACCGTGTAGGGAAGGTATTTTTTAACAAAAAAAGTCATATGTATTTATTTCGTCCGAGCAATGGTTTATCTGGAAAAATTTCGATAATGCAGGTATGTATTTTGCAGCAGGGGAAATCACTAAAATGGGACATCTTATTCATATATGAAGCGTTGGCTCATTCTAAATTGGCCGAATTTTAATATATCGAATTGAAACTTGACGTAGGAGTTAAAATATATATTTTAAACATTTATGCTGAGTCTTAGCTTGTTATCTTGAAAATTACCCGATCTAGAGCCACTTGACTTATTAATGGGTTTCTCGATTTTAGGAGTACCGGACCCACCAATTCATTTTAAACAGCTCCAGTTTAGAAAATTTTCAAAATATCAACCTGAAAGTATTTTTACAAGTTAAATATATAGATTCAAACAAGATCAAGGAGTATAAAACTTTTTTATTATTTACTTTTCAAAGCACAACAAGTAACTTAAAAAAGTATAATTTTCGACCTTTTTAGATTTTTCATCAAAACTCTTGAGTTAATCGGCTGCAGATTAGTCAATTTTTTAAATATAGTTTTTAAAATAAGTATAGCAAAAACAATTAATTGTGTTTTTAACTTCTGTACCAATTTTTAAATCGATATGTTCAAAAATGTTGAAAAATGGAGTCGTTGAATCCAAATGTGTTATAGTTAAAACGAGATAGGTAAAACAGAAGACCATTTTCAAGCGCCTCGTTTTTAAAAATAATATGAAAAAATCGTTCATACTTACTAAGAATATTTATACTGGTGTACTCAACTTGTAAAACAAATTTGATGTTGATATTCCAAAAATTGACGAAACTGGAATATGTAGATTGAAATTAGTTCGTGAGCCAGTACTAGTAAAATCGATAATCGAAATCGACTCCTAGATAGGGTCATTTTCAAGATAACAAGCTGAGACTCAGCATAAATGTTTAAAATATATATTATTTTAACTCCTATGTCAAGTTTCAATTCGATATATTAAAATTCGGCCAATTTAGAATGAGCCAACGCTTCATATATGAATGATATGTCCCCTTTCAGTGATTTCCCCTGCTGCAAAATACATACCTGCATTATCGAATTTTTTCCAGACAAACCATTGCTCGGACGAAATAAATACATATGACCTTTTTTGTTGAAAATACCTTCCCTACACGGTGGTATTTTTTATTTTCCTCTATCTTCACCCCAGCTCGAAATATTAAGGATAATCGGAAAAAAATGGTAATCGATTTTTTTTCGACTTTGGGAAATCGATAGACTGGTAAACTTTTTTTTATGTTAATCTACATACTTTAATGTACTTATAAAAAAAAATTCAGCCTTATTGCAAATTACTGGTAGTTGTAACCTATACCGACTGGGCTATATGCCTTACTGGGCTGGTTCATCAGCTGTTCTAGCTTCTAGCTATGGTTACGTGTTTTGTTTACATTTTAGGTCAATGATCTTTGACCTAGTGTTGAAATCATTTACATCGGCTATTAAAATTTCATTATACGTAATTTGAAACGTTATAATATTTATAAGTAGGCTACATACTTACAACAAATTTAAAACACGCTACATTCACAATATAATCTACCTTCTACAACATAAAGTAACTTAACATCCTGAACTGAACCTTATGTTCTGTACGAGAATTCAGCCTGAGGAGTTCTGTCCGAGTCTGGTAATCCTGCCGAGCTGTCTTTTGGAAGCCGTCTTCTGCCATTTGGATTTGACTCAAGATAGCTATCGAAAACAACCGACCTTACCAACTTTTATTTGGAGGTGGGGGTATTGAATATAACACTGGAACCCTCCCCTACTTGCCTGCCGTTGAAAATGTAGGTCACGCATTTTCAAATAAGATTTGAGTTATGTAACCTTTTTTTACAGCCCTTTAAACAAGATGAAATATTTAATAATAATGTATAATCACGGGCTAAACGCGAGACTTTGGGTAGTCCGAAAATACAAAAATATTGTACAATCACCATTTTGAAATTTGGTACTCTAAAAAACTTTTATGGTTTTCTATAAGATGGGTAAGTTTCATAAAAGTTGAGAAATATGCCTTTTTTTACAGCCCTCTAAACATGACGTAATAATTAACAAAATTGTATAATCACGGGCTAAACGCGGGACTTTGCTTGGTCTGAATATACAAAAATATTTTGGTCACAATTTTGAAATTTGGTACTCTAATACATCGTATACAGTTCTACAAGATGGGTAAGTTTCATAAAATTTGAGAAATGTATCTTTTTTTTACAGCCCTCTAATCATGACGAAATATTAACAAAATTGTATAATCACGGGCTAAACACGAGACTGTGTCCGTTGTCTCCACCACTGTCGAACAGTAGCGGTGTTTCATAAAGGTAGACAAAACACTACTCTTTCTGTCTAGTCTGTCTAGCGCTCTCTCTCTCTCTCTCTCTCTCTCTCTCTCTCCCTCTCTCCCTCTCTCTCTCCCCCTCTCCCTCTCTCTCTCTCTCTCTCTCTCTCTCTCTCTCTCTCTCTCTCTCCTCCCCCTTTGAATGCTTATATCCCGTCTCCAAATTATTTTAGAAATAATTGTCATTATTAAGATTTTCTAGATCAACGATTGATGGCTTAAGTTCTAAGCATTCTAGGTTCGATCCCATGACTCAAAAAACTTTATATCAGAAAACCTGATCTCAAAAAACTCAAAAAACAGAAATCATATCAGCGGTTATCTCGCACTCCTCGTCTACTTGCTGTACCCTCATTATTAACGTGGCCAACGAAGTGCTTATATAATCGAAAGGATAACCAGAATATTTTAAAATCCTAGTCGCTATCGCGTTTATCATAATCCCTATGACAAAACCTTTGCCTCTAATAGATTTATAATCCTCGTCATTTAACTGGCAATTGTCTAAGTCGGAAAAAATCACAAAAAAGTTATTAAAAAAGCTTCCGTTCATATCTACTTCGGATACTGTATTTTTAATATTGCAATTCTGTTTGTTTTCGTCCGTTGCCATTGGTGCCAGGTTCGAAATTGTGTTGAAATCGTTTGTGGTGGTTTTCTGAAAGTAATGAGGTATTGGTGTTTTGAAATAACCCTTAGATTTGCTACTTTTTTGTCCCAAAGTTCTACTATATTAGGGTCATCAAAATTGTCTAATCCCTCGCACAAAGCTCCAAGTTTTCCAAGTGTTTATTCTTCAATCCGTATTGTTTTGTCCTTATACTTCTATATAATAATAATATATATATATATATATGATTTTTAATGACACCCCAAAACGTGTTCTAGAGACCATGATCGGTGCTCATTTGCCACTCCCGACATTGGGACTTACCGTAAGGGCCCCTGCAATAGCTAATTTTTTCTATGGAAATTCGCTAATAATATTTTGTGATGTTTATTTTAATTTGAGGCTGAAAACTTAAAATTTGTTGTTTTAAAATTTCGAGTTATCAATAATTACCGGTACTCTAAGGTTAAATCTTATTATTATTTTTATATTACATATTTATTTATTTATGTCTCATTATTCTAAAAATGTTTGTTTTAATGTATTTTGTTAGTAAAGGTTTTCTTGGAATATTTAATTAACGATGCTGACAATATTTCCTTGATAATCTTGGTAACATTTCATAAAGTAATCTCGTCTGCAACATAACATTAAATAAATAAATAACTTCCTAAAACGGTCTGCTGGTAATTTAACCTCAATGCAACAACATAATATTAATATATGACCAAATTAATAGTTTCAGTAATTTCGTCTGCAACGTTAGAGAGTTAGCGTGCCCATTCGACCATTGTCTATGACACATCCATTCAGCCCTTACAAAGCATGTTTTTTCTTCTTCAAATTCACATTAACCGTTATAAATAAGCATGGCAAGACAGCGTCTGGGGCCTGGGGTTGTATTTACCGCAATAGCGAGAATTTTGTGTTACTTAATGTAATTTACATATTCATTGGTGCAATTTTTAATTTACACTTTTGAATATTTTAAACCCAGTATTATGTAAAAAAGACATTTTAGATAGGTCATAAGAAATTATGTTGTCTATCTTCTAACCTGTAAGCGTTTTCTTCAGGAATTACCAAGGATTTATATATTTGTTAATATGATTATGTTAATTATGTAAATTACTGTACGTTGTGCGTAATTTTAAGTTGGCAATTTTTAAACTTTTCGAATCAGTTGTTACTTAATTGATCTTCACAAGAGTTATGATTACAAAATTACTATAAACAACCCATCGCATTTCTTGATTCATTTCTCGTACAATTATAATATATTATAAAATTATACCCTATTATTAAATAATTAAATTTAATTATAATAGTAAAAATGTGGTTGTAGAAGCAAATTTGCAAAATTAATGTCTTTGAAAACCGATAAATTAAAAAAGTTAAATTAAATTATAAGAGAAAATGTGGTTTTAGAAGTAAATTTGCAAAATACATGTCTTTGAAAACTGATAAGTTAAAAAGTGAAATTCTTTTATCTTCTAACCTGAAAGCGTTTTATTCCTGCGTCGAGAACCACCTACAAAAGTTCCAATTCGTACTCTGTAATTGTTAACGTCATCCATTTTAAAGTAGAAGAAATACTTTTCTTTACCCTAGAACCGGCAGATCGCACGAAACGTGCGATCATGACAACACATTTGTAACGCGTGATTGTATCGAATATTTGACCCACTAAAAATCTTTCAATCGCAAAAAAACAAACACCATTGGAAAGGTAATGTTTCAAACTTTATTTTTTGTATTTACAATTTCTTCCTAAAACGTATATTTACATACGTAATCATCGTTGCAGTTAATTAGTTTTCTACAAATCAATCGGCGCCCTAAAATTCATACAAAACATAACGAAATTACTCAACTTTCGTTAATCTCTAAAACCCGCCTAGTAGGTTGTCTTAGTTAAATCTATGTATCGATGGATTCATCACAATTTCCCCTATCCAAAACTTTCATCCAATCAAAAATCGGATAAATATTTCTGAAGTTGTAAGTGGTTTTGTAGACCCTTGCAATTGGTCAGTTTTCCAACCAATAAACAGCGTTATTATTTCACGTGATATGTGTGTGACCTCAATCGCTTTTTAGAGATATTTTGGTATCTTTGTAAACATAATGCTTCAAGCTAACTTCCCCCGTAAACCAAATATGCTATATTTGAACAGTTTATTGTGTAGGACCGTGGGAAAGTGACTGCTAATACGGTCTCACCCATTGTGGGATAACTAATATAGGGAAACGTGTTCCATGTTACAGTTTCAATTTTTAGTCCACTGCGATCCCACCAGAAGCGCTGAAGATAGTTTCAACTTATAACATTGAGTTGCCTATCTCCTCTTGGTATTATTATCTCTGGTCTCACCTAACGTTCAAATCCGAAGCGTAACGGACTTTTACGCTCTTTCATGTTTAGAGGGCTGTAAAAAAAGGTACATTTTCAAATTTTATGAAACTTACCCATTTTGTAGAACTGTATACGATATATTAGAGTACCAAATTTCAAAATGGTGACCACATTATTTTTGTATATTTAGACTACACAAAGTCCCGCGTTTAGCCCGTGATTATACAATTTTGTTAATTATTA
>JAGFPH010008022.1:0-21957 GCA_018207615.1 Philaenus spumarius | reverse complement strand
GACTTTGGGAAATTGATAGACTGGTAAACTTTTTTTTATGTTAATCTACTTACTTTAATGTACTTATAAAAAAAAATTCAGCCGTATTGCAAATTACTGGTACTTTTGGTCTAAATTGACCTTTACCGACTGGCCTATAATAATTATCTTATGGACTATTTATATTAAATTAGGATCTTCATAAAAAAGATGTCTTTGAGAAATTAACATATTTATATCCTGAGATTAATCCGCGAATATTTTCGACCAATCATATCGCTCAACCACGTCTTACATACTAGTCAGCTGTTGTAGGCCTCTGTATAAATTTCTCAACTGAAATATGGTGAATTGAATTTGCATGTTTTCTTCATTGAATTAGAGTGTTCTTTTCGATTAGTTATATTAACTTATTATATTATTTGGGAAGCTTGTTTATTTCTGAATCGTTTGATATTTGTGCTTGTGCAATACCTATTTTTGATAACAGTATATTTATAGAATTTACTACACGTGTTTAAGATTTTTGTCTTTTATAAAGTAGGCCGAATGCATGCTAATATGTTTTAATTTGAATGGTTTTCCTCTGTTTTGACCATTTATTTATATCCGATGATGGGTTAAATTATTCATAATATAAATTGTTATTTAGATTCGGTTGATTCTTATGTTTAAAAGTTTCATTTGGTTAGGAAAACTCGTCTGTAGCGATTACCGGGTTAGTTTACTATTTCACCGCTAGATCGCGTCGGGGTCTCTTCTTTTAATTATTCATTTTGGATTAATGCAATATTTCGAATTGTAATAGTTTTTTTTTTTTAATTTCTTTTAGAAAACTATATATTGTACGTCATTTTGAGTTGTTTCAATACTTACACATTTTATTTCAGAAAGAGCCAATGGATCTATTTCCTCTACAGCATCTGCAGGCCTAAACACAAATACAGACTGTCATAAAATAAAGTTTCAAGCTAAAATATTACAAAATCAGTTTAATGTTGCAACCACTCTGTCAATGATTTTTATTAATTTTTAATTGCAAAGGTGTTCAACTATTTGTTTCACGGAGGTGGTTTTAGCTTTTATTATTTTAACTAAGGTTAAGTAGTTCAGTTTAAAATTTCCATTTCTGGGTATACTTCACTTATTTCGATACCAATACATACAAATAAGACAATGTTGATGACATCCTAAAGCCATGTAAACTAGTTTACCTCAAAACACAAGTATAAAAGATTGTTACAACAGGTAGTTTAACTTCTATTTCTAAATTTATATAGGTTTATTTTGGGGGAATAGTCCCCACCCTAATTTATATTACTAACAAGATATTACTGTAAATAAGTCCTATTAAATGAAGAACATTTTCAATTTAGAAGGCTGTACTATGTAAAATGGCCGGTTGGGTTCACGTCTGAAAAGGATAAAAACGTTAGAGTAGTATGCTGACCTCGCTGATAGAAATATGGTGAAAGTCAATAACAAAAGCATTTATTAAGGTTATGAGTCGAGTATAGATCACTAGTGTCTAGTGATGTAAAACATATGCCCAAATAAACGCCCAAAATCCATAAGCGCCCGGGCGTTTATCCAGTTAAAGGCTATAATTAATGGAAATTAATTTGAAGACCACTCTTCTAAATAACTTTTTAAACCTCTTTTATACATATTTACATAAAAGCCTATATTAAAATAAATAATATAATAAATATAATTTGAGGTGAGAGTACAGATATGCAAAATATACTGTTTTAATTGTATCCGGATTGGAAATACGTGAAATAGTACGTAGTGCAAAACAAGCTGAGTTAAGTTTATTTGAAATGAAGGTAATATGTGATTTCCAGTTTATGTTTTCATCAATTACCACTCCCAGAAATTTTGACGAGTCTGTACTTGGTTCTAAATGATTAATTGAAATTTTGTCTTTTAATTGTTTACAACTGAACTGCATTATCCGAGTTTTATTTTTATTAAGTTTTAGATTATTTGATAAAAACTAAATTTCTGCCATAATCAGTGATGAAGTAACGGACTTTTCTAGATTAATACTATTCTTCCCAAAAAGTGTTAAAGTGGTGTCATCAGCAAACAGGACAGCTTTTGCTTCCCCAATATTATAAGGCAGGTCATTTATGTAGACCAAAAACAGTAAAGGACCCAATATTGATCCCTGGGGCACACCTCGAGAATTTATTTCCCAAGAAGAGCAGTGCAATCCGTAAGAGTCTGTATAGACTACTCTTTGCTTTCTACATGTTAAGTATGACCGCAACCAATCATTTGCCTTTCCACGAATACCATAATAGTTTAGCTTATAAAGGAGAACTGTATGGTCGACACAATTAAACGCCTTTGAGAGGTCACACATTAGAGATGCTACATGCATGTTCTTATCCAGCGAGCGAGTTACAGCATCTAGTACATTATATATAGCAGATTTCGTAGAGAGGCCTTTCCGGAATCAAAATTGGCTCTCGGTTAAAACATTAAATTTATCAACAAATTTCAAAATTCTGCTCAGAACTACTCTTTCAAAAATATTCGACAAAACCGGTATTAGTGCTATAGGACGGTAATTTGTAATGTTGGATTCATCTCCTTTTTTAAAGATGGGTTTTTTTAGGGAATATTTAAGTTTATCCAGAAAACTACCATTCTCAAAAGTCTGTTGTTTGTCAACTTATCTCTTGATAATGACCCCCTCCCTTAAAATGTTAATTTTAAGAACACAACTAAGCACTGAAGGCAGTTAAAGATTAAAAACACGAACTATAATAATTAAAACATGAAATATAATAGTTAAAACTGCATTAAACTAAATTTTTTATAAACGCCCAGTTTTTGGGCGCTTAAAATCGCTTTGGGCAAATGCCCGGGCATATGTCCATTTTTAAACGACCAGCCCACTGGGCATATGCCCGGCCCACATCACTAGTAGCCTACTCTGGCTACAATATCCAAATATTTGCTAAATAAATTATAATCTATAGTAATGCAACTTGTTTTCAGATATTCAGCACAAAGATGTTTTAGTAAACTTACCATACACAATCAATCTCTTCTTCCTCTTGTATAAATTCCTTATTGTCATCATTTACATCAATATAATTCAAATCTTCCTTTTTTATCAGATTTACTAATATATTTTCTTCCTTTAAAATATCAGAAGTAAAACTTTGGACACATGTTAAATCAAAACTATCTTTTTCTTCTTTTATGTCATTTACTATCCCACTTTCCTCTTGTATCCCACCATCCCAACTTTCTTCTTCTATCAGCTCAAAAGATACTTCTTCCTTTATTTCAACTCCACAAAATTCTTTTTTGATACCTACTGGCTTTTGGTCACTTTCCATTATTAAAAACTGAAACAAAATTAGGCCGTGATTTGTAAAATGTAATATGTAAGTCTATTGTTATATTGGACATACTTTTTCACCGAATAAGTGTAAAAAACAAATTTGTTGATTTCTACTTTAATTTCATTTGTTATTAATTAGTTAAGCATGTGATATTTTAACATTCCAGCAAAAGGTAAGGCAAGGAAACCCGAAGGGAAAAGATATGGTCAAGAGTTTCCTACCTTTTTTGGCAAAAAACGGACAGGTCATCAGTAGTTTAGTATGGAGCATGCAATGCTCGTGTGATACAAGAAACCCAATTAACACTATTTAACGAACTAGACTACTAAAATGATTAACAACAAAGATAACTATTTCAAATATTAAATATAGTTAACAAAAAACAACAAAAATAGATAGCACCGCAAATTTAATAGAAAAGGATAATGAATGACTAGAAACTATGAGTAAAAGAAAAACTCTAACAGGAAAGCATAACAACAAAACATCACACCAAAAAATAAAACCAATTAACATAAATTTAATATTTCATCAAGTTATTAAAGTTTCATTGGTGATGATAACGATCTACATGTATATTGTTTCTCCCCTAAAAGAAGAATAACACAGAAAACATTTTCTGTGGTAAAAATTTACCCTGAACTGAAGCTGCAAACATAAGAAATATTTAATGTATGTACAGTGATAGTGATGTAAAATTCCTGGGAACTTAAACTCGAGGAAATATTCCCAGGGAATATTCCCAAAATTCATAAATTCCCGGGAATTTACAAGCAAGATAACTCAAAGACTGATATTTGTTACATAAAGTAACAATTAATTATTAAATAATAGTTAAACTTAATCATGATTAGGTTAAATTAAACTAAAAAATACTATAAATTCAAAGATTCCAATATAATTAACGAAAAAATTTAAAAATTAACCAAAATAAATCATGGTAGGTCTACAAACAAAACATTTTGGTTAAACTATGAGCTTATTTTCCATCTTAATAGTACAGTAGGCCTAATCACTTTAGAAGTCCATTAGATTTCATCCTCTTCTTTTTTTCTTCATCATTCGATAGGATGCTAATATTCTCTTCCTTATTGACGCTGACGTCTCCGTATTTTCTCTTATTTTCATCATGTTCTGTATCATCATCTAGATTTTCTTTTTGTTCCTTCTTTTCATTTGGATTGTCTAGGTTACTACTACTTTGGGTTTGAACTCCAGTAGATTCACACATCTTTTTCTTCTCCTAAGGTTGAGCATTCATCAGTTTCCAGTTGTACTAAATATAAGTGAGTTTAGCTGCTCGCTCAGATGACAGACGGTTCCTCTTTTTTAAGTACATCCATGAAAATGTACTGAATGTTTGTTCTGTGGCGGCAGAAGTGACGGGAGCTCCTAAGATTCGGATAGCCACATCTGCCAAGTTGCAGGTTCCTCTTAGCCCCCTCCACCACAACAAGGGCTTAATTTTCTCCCTTTGTCACCAATTCCCTCCCAAAGAAACTTCTTAGAGAATAGCCCTTCTTTATCCCTGTAGTCCCCAACATTTTCTCTAGCTTTCATTACATCGAAACCCATATGCTGCGCACACTCACAAATAAAGAATATAGCATCCAACATCTGCGAAGGGTCAAGTAAACTTCCCTGCATTTTAGGATCAAACAGAAAAGCTGTGAAATGAAATAGATTTCCCAATATATATAACAATTCAAAATATAATAAATGTTATATTCAAACAGGCGATCGTAAGCAAATGACACCTAGCGGAAATTATGTAAAAATCCCAGAAAAACACAGAAATTGTCAAATAACCCGGTTTTTGATATGGAAAGAAATGAATTAAAATTAGTTCCCGGCATTTTCGCCCTAGCTATATTTCCTATATCAAAACTAAACAAAACTAATAGATCAATCCGGGAAAATTATTACCTTAATCCGATACCAAATTATACTTTAAATATTTAAATTTGAAATTCTCAATCTCTTGCTTAACGAATGACTAATTTAAAGCGCAACCCGTAAAGAAAACTATGAATACGAGAGAACCAACATTTTTAGAGGAAAACTAATATGGCCTATAAACAGAATGAACCTTTTTACGTATAAAAATTCTTTGGCAAAACATTAAATATACGCCGTTAAGACAGGAAAAATGCAAAAATCAAGTTATGATCATCTAAAACGTACCAAGGCAGACATATTTGTTTAGGGTAGCCACGTCCACAACAGAATAACCTACCTGTGATTGTACCATAATTTGCACATATTACGAAATCCAAATTAGTTAATTTCTTACCGTTATAGATATACAAACTAGATTATAAAAAGGGTTAAATGTAATATGCAGTTATTTAAGAGTATTTATACAATTTATTTCCATTGTATAATAACTGTAAAATATTCTCTAATGATTTTACTTTTAAAAAACAACTTAATACTCGAAAAGAAAACAATTTTTGAATTATTTAATTTCTAACACTCACAAACACAAACCCCCCGAAGAATAAGATCAAGTCGGCGATAGTTAAAATTTATTGAGTGGACTTGAAGTGTTACATTTCATTCTTGTAAAAAAATCCAAAGGGAAAAGTATGCCAGTTGGCTAGTGCAGTAATAAGCCAAAGAAACTAACCCATTTAAAACCGAATTCACCATCCAAGTGATCAAGCAAAACTTGAATGAGAACTATTACAACAAATATATGATAAAATATTAATTGAATCCAAGTTGATCATAAGGAAAATTCAATATCTTTTGGTGAGATCCTTCCAACTTATTCCTAAGCTTAATTTATATTTTTCATAAGAATGGTGAAACTCCAAAACTGTTGAGTTAAATAAGAGTACATCGAACATTATTTTTATACCTATACAAGTTGTACATGTGATAATAAACTCTGAACTAAGTAATCCCTGTACATACAATTACACACACCTACAATTACACTACACCATCCTTACAATTATTAATGACTATTTTCCTATTGAATTAACCTTTTGTTCTCTAAAATATGTGTGTAATATTTCTTTTATGTGTACAGTATCTTAACCTGAACTTGGGAAAAGTCGGCACCAACCCACCGAGATTAAGTTTGCTTGTATGTTACCTTACATATATGTTCATCATAATTCCAACAATCAAACTACTTATTATTATTTAAACCCCGAGATATTCAGAATAGACGGTTGATGTATTTTGTTAATGTTAATACTTTTCTGAGTGAAATAACCTGTATATATTGTAACTAGCTGTCCCGGCAATGCTTCGCTATTGCATAATTATTTTGGTGAAATAAATGCGACAAATGATGGTAATTTTGTGTGTCATAAGGATATGAATCTTAGGTTCTAAACCATGTCATTTATACCACTGCATAACTGTACACCATTTACATGTCGTCATAGGACCTAGTTCAACTGTTTTATCTTTGTGATAATCGGTGTTGCAGTTGTAATGAAACCCTGACATTGATTTTTCAGACCATGGAAGCACCTTCATTTGACATCTTTTAGAACTGTATTTTTGAACGGCAGCCATTTTGACCTGGCGATTTTGTTGACTGTACTTTTTGGAAGCCTCATGATGCACGGCAGGAATTTGTTTATTATACCTTTCGACAGCCTCGCGATTTACACCGGGATTTTTTGCATTGCATCTTTTGACAGACTCCCTATGTGCTTTAGCACGATTAGTATTAGAAAAACGTTTTCGCTGTTTTTTCCCACGTTTCTGGGTGGTTTGAACAATGATCTGACTCAACAGTATCAGATGACAAACACGATTCTGTCGACGGAGACTGAGAGTTTTGGAGATCCTGATCATTGTCTGAAAGCTGCCCAATTTCTCCAATATTATCCTCCGCAATATAAGAGGGAACGAGAGTATCAGGAATAGAAGGATTTAGAGGAATGACAACATCAAAATGATAAGCCCAACTGATGCACCAGTGCTTTGTGGTCAGTGAGTAGGAAAATGAAAGTGAGGGAGGGGCAAGATACAGTTATTTGTGCCAGGTTTCTTGTTTCAAGGCTATATACATTTTAAGAAATCGTGATCTGTCTGTAGGCAACAAAATAAATAAACGGTATCAGTTAACTGACACAAACTTTCTCCCAATTTACTGTAGTCAAAATAATATTGTTTTCAATCATTTTATTTATTACTTTTTAGAACAAAACAAAAAAATAATATTCTACCTACGTCAATCGTATAAAAAAATTATTGTCCTAGGCGGGATGCGATCGCACGACCTTTGAATTACTGGCCGTGATCGCTACCATGGTGCTACCCCGTGCGGCCGCCTCCGCGATGCTAGATTGACAACACAAACTTGTTTATTTTTAAACATTTCCCCATAATTATAAAACGCCGAAGTTTTGATAAAAGCGGGTGGTGTCATTTTGTTTGGCACCTTAAGCACTATAAATACTGAAAATTTGATCAAAATCGTTAGAGCCGTTTTTGAGAAATTTGCATTTTTGTCGTTTTTTATGGGTTTTTAGGGGTAAATTACCCTTAAAAATTCCAAAAAATGAAAAAAACGCCTGGAGATATTAGGGTGTAGTACCTACATACCAAATTTCATGAAAATCGGACCAATAGTGTCCTCTCTGGTCGTGTATACATACTGACAGACTGACAGACAGACACCACTCTAAAAACACTTTTTTGGGTTCAGGGAGCACCAAAACAAAAAATTCCACTAAAAATATTTTTGGCTTCAGGGAGCACCAACACAGATAATTGCACTAAACCATTTTTTGGGGTTCTGGGAGCACCAAAACAGATAATTCAACTGAAAATTCAAATTCGAACATTTTTACGAAAACAATACTTTCTCCATATACTACGTATAGGGTGGAGAAAGTAAAAATCCAATTTAACAATATTTTAAACCCTTCAAAAAAATTTCGTAAGACTTATAATCGTACAATATTTTGTTTAATTGGAATATCTATCTCATAAATAGTATATATTGTTTGAGATTTCACCATGTTTAAACAAATCATTCATTAGATAATATTATTCATCATATTATGATGATAAATATATAGATCGGAGCAGCAAAATATATAGATAGATGCCCCGATCCGGAATTGCATGGATCAATAGAGGAATCAAAATTAAATGTATATTAACCAAAAATATATATCAATAAATATATTATACTATGTATTTTTATGGGGATTTTTAGTAACAGTGACAACCCCCCAAACCCCCTAAAATTTCAAATTTTTTTAAAACCTTTCTTAGCGAGCACCTATGGCCCTAGAGGAAGCTACATACCAAATTGCATTCCATCCGTTTGGTAGTTTTGGAGAGATCCTGATTTAGTAAATTTGACCCACCCAAACCCCCTAAGATTTCACATTTTTTTAAAACCCTTTCTTAGCCAGCACCTGCGGCCCTAGATGAAGCTACATACCAAATTTCATTCCAATCCGTTCAGTAGTTTTAAAGAAATCGTGATTTAATAACTTTGTCCCCCTCAAATCCCCCTAAAATTTGAATTTTTTTAAACCCTTTCTTAGCCAGCAGCAGGCCTGCAGAATATGTCCGAACACCCGAACGAGGTTCGGGGAAAATTGGGACTGAGCTGGAAAAATTTTGGCCAGGGAAAAATCTACAAAAAATAAGGAAAATATCATTATTTTGGGCTTTGGGGCAAAATAGATAAGAAATGAATGGGAACAAAGCCTAATCGGTTTGTATGATACATATACACACACACACACACACACAAAGTGTGTTGTCTGCTCTCTGCTGCAGCTGCAAGTCGGACAGGGTTCCTATTTAATTTTCACCGCACAAAATATCGTATGGCCGAGCCGCTGATATGATACTTTTGTGCCGGTTGATGAATGGCAGTTTCCTGATTCTTGATAGGCGTTAAAATACGTTCGTAAATCGGTCTTTATCAGTAAAATGCGTACAATGTGATGTGCGTACTCATTTATTACTTCGGCTAGCATTAGAATGCCGAAGTATTGAAATTACGCGATGATTTTTTGTTTGTGTCAGCTTTCCTGTATACACGATATAAGCACGCACAGACGTCGTAGAAAACTTCTGGTAGTACCAAAATCTTTGTAATTTTATTGCGGAGAGTTGAAAAGAGAGTCGTAGCGCGTCGAGGTGATGTTTTTGGGTCAAACTTTTGAAAATTCAGCGTGGGGTATCGTTTTATATGTTTTTGGGTACGGGAAAACCGATTTTGACAGTTAAAAAGTCATAGCACGTCGGGGCCACGTATTTGGATCAACATTTTGAAAATACAGTATGGGGTAACGTTTTATGTGTTTTGGGGTACGGGAAACCTGATTTTGACAGTTAAAAAGTCGTAGCGCATTGGGATCACTTATTTTTTAACTAAATGTAACATGATTTTATTTTGTTTTTTTGCCTTACTGGACTGGATATATTTACATAAATACCTTAATTCCTTGTACTGCTCGCAGTCCGGTTTTTATTACTGTTTATTCGGTGACGTACGTTTCGCCTATTTTTTCAGGCATTTTCAAACCGTTTATAAATTTTTTTTTGAAATGATTTGCATTTATGTATTGATGATTTGCATGTATGAAACAAGGGCGGGCCAGAGTGCACATGTGCGAGTTGTTTTTTTTTTAAAGAAACTACATTGGCATATTCATGCCCTATTATGTGTGTTTGTGTGTTTATGTATAATTTATAGTTTTTTGAGGCGCATTAAACAATTGCAAATAATTTTTTTTAAATTTTTATAAACGGTTTGAAAATGCCTGAAAAAATAGGCGAAACATACGTCACCGAATAAACAGTGATCAAAACAGGACTGCGAGCAGAACAAGGAATTAAGGTTTTTATGTAAATGTAACAAATAAAGATAATTTTTAACTTTAATTTTCTTTCAATTCGTGTGATCTGTCCGGACGATTTTCAGTAGTGACTGTGGTAGGTAATTCGGTAATTGAATTGGAACTAATTAAACATAACATTTAACTTTGCTTTTAGCCCTCAAGTATTAGGCCTACTTTCAAACATAATAAAATAGCAATAATCAAGTTGTATTTTTTTGTTTTAAACCTTTTTGGACCATCTGAAGATATTTCACGGTAGATATTTAATTTCACCGTAGTTAATTAAGTAAAAATAATGCTATTTTTTTTTTAAAGATTTATATTAGAATTTATAATGAATATAATAATAATTATTAAAACATAATGTCAATAAATATGCTGAAATAGATAAACAAACATAAAGTCAATAAATAAACAAACTGTGTTAATGTCTGGTGCATCTGTAGCGAATAGCGAACAATTTTGGGGAAACTTTTTGTGAAAAAAAAGTGTGTTCTGGGGAAATTTCGTGTGGTAAAACATTTTCTGCACCCTGGGCTAGCACCTACGGCCCTAGATGAAGCTACATACTAAGTTTTCATTATTATTTGTGTGTTGAATTGATTTATTTACATAAATTAGATAAGATCATTACTATTTATGAACTTTTTGTAACAATTCAAAATATATCCCTATATAAAAAATCATTTAAAATATCAAAAGAAACCATTCATAATTACTAAACTAAACACGCATGAGTGCGAGAGAGAGGAACAGACTACTATAAAGGCAATTCATTCACAAGTTGAAGCAGCGACACCTAGCGGCAAAAAATCGTAAATGATTCATTAATAATATTATAACATCCGACTTCCAACAACATTTTAAATAATTACCAGTACTTCTCGATCTCAAATTAATATCATTCCCACATCAAAATTAATCTAAATTAAACGACCAATCCATATAATATATAATAATAACTCAAGAGTAAACCAATTGACCGAAATCCACCTTTTAAAATACACTCGAAGCTAGGCCGATGTACGAAATTGTAGGCCTATTCCAAATTAAAACCACCGATCCCAAGGAAACTAAATTCTAAATCAAAAAAGGAACAGAACCAACGAGTAGAACCGAAGATTTTACATCAAAAATGTCTTTGGAAAAATATGAAAAGAAATACCGTTAAGCTAGTAAAGTTCTTCAAAGTATATGAATATTCGATTAAAACCTGGAGAACGAGAGGCCATGTTTGTTTAAGCCCAGCCCACAATCACGTGACCGCTTATGCCGCGGAAACAAGGCTTTTAAACGACCCGATAAATAATTATATTTGTAGACCTTAGATATTAGATATTAAGTTGTACAAGGAGCTATTTTAGATATTTTCATTTAAAGTTTTATTTAATCAAATTCTATTTACTTTTACCATTCTATGTTCTTTAAAAAACCAAAATACATCAAAATTTCATTAAAATCATACAAAACAAATACACTACATTTCAAAATACACATTTTCACATAACAATCAAAATCCCACAAGAAATGAAATTAACCAGGCCTTAATGTACCATTTCCTGAGGGCCTAAGGAAGCCAAATTGGGATCAAATCCAATTAATTGTTGTTGCTGAGACATCAAAGGGAGCAGACGCTGTGTTAGAGCCCACCAAACCACAAGTTTCAAGACCATTTTGAAGTGTATAACGACTGCCAACGTTAAAATAACCTTTTATAAGTGAAGTGACTGAACAGTATCAAATTTTAATAAACCATTCTTTTTCAAGAAGAAGACTATATATAAAAATTGGGTGAGATCAATCCACATAACTATTCATCAAATTGGATATACTCCAACCTTTCCTTTGCATATTTAAATTCAAAGAACTATACCAGTAAAGCTGATAAACTTTTATAAATATATATACCATCAAGATTTCAACTTTTATCAGAACTTTATCCTTTTATATTAACACTAAATTCATACATCTACTTACCCATACACTTTCCACCTTGTACTAAGTTATTTTCTCCTTTGTTTTAATTATCCTAATTCTTAATTTAAATAATTTGTATAATATTTGTTTCAATTTAATATTGGTAAGAGCCGGCACCAACCTACCCGAGATTAAGAGTGCTCATTGGGAAATAATTCCCTAAAATAATTTTGTATATATTTGATTTTGAGCTAAATAACTATTAAACTGTAGATATTTTTCTGATTTTTTATTGATAAATAAAAGAAGATTTTATTGTAATTATAAACCTGTGTCCTGAGTCAAATCATTTATCAAATTGATTAAGCTAGTAAGCAGTGTTACAGTTCATTATATTGAGAATAATATAAAAGTAAAGTTTTATAAATTAGTATATATATATCTTGTTATATCATAAATTGACGCCTACAACATTAGGCCTATTGAATTAAAGTAAAAGAGAAAAGTGTAAATTTATAAATTGACGCCGCAACGTGTGGCATTTTTAATAAGAGAAATTTTGTAAATTTATATTTTATAACTTGGCCACACTACAAACCAAACTATCTGTTGGTGGCATTGCAATTAAATATCCCAATGCTATGAAGTATCATACTCAAAAGAAAATGCAAGCTTTAAGTTTAAACTAATTTATCATCTTTAAAAGGGAAAGAAAGACTACAACTTTTAAACATCAAGGTTTATTATTTACAAAATTTTTTAAGTTATTATTGCCTAAAATTACATTTATTTAAAACCTCTTCTTTTTCTTCATGTGAAAATACTTGTCGGTTAACGTGTAAGGTCGATACCACGAGGGCAGGCTTATACTTTGAGGGTTATTATACATTGTCTGTGTCTATCACGTTGGTACACACTACGCACACATCATTAAGGCTAGGCGCATATTGGGACGAGTTTGACGCGTGTGAGATGACATGATGCGAGCAGCATGACACAATCGCGCCATATTGGGGGAACGTAGATTACAATGCAGTTGTTGCTTCCAACTCTCGCCCAGTAGATACGTGTATTTTACTTAATTTTATTTTTTAGAATGTTTAAAATGAGTGATTTCCGATAAAACTATGTTTATTAGATCTAACCTTAGAATTTAAAATTACTACAGAATTACCTGTACCAGAATTACTTGCTGTTTTTACTAACTACTTCCGGAAGAACCGAACTCACAGAAGTGCATGGGATGATACATATTATGTTCTTGCTATGTACATACCTTAAATATTTTCACTTGTTAGTTTATGACTTTAAAAAGTCATATTTTTCAACTTTTTTACGGGGTTAATGTCAAACGTCAAGTATGTGATTAAAAAATATATTTTCATATTAAAATGCAGAGAACATATATAAAATACAGTTTTAATTCACTAACAAAAATGTAAATTTTACAATTCAGTGGACACAGGCCTATACAGCACATTTATTAAACATTATTTTATGATAATTACTTTATTAAAAATGACTTATTTTTAAATGTTTATTGAAAATTCAGCTTTATTATTAAAGTAAATTCAATTTGATTTTCAACATTTTTAAAACTAATTAGGCCTTTATCAGCTTTTCCTGGGCCAACATCTGAAAAATGTGATAATGGAAAATATACAACTGGACACCCTAACCTTTGAGGAATCGTAGAGTACTAAACTCATGAGACGCAAGAAACTGTGTCACTGCCACTGTGCCACATGTCTGTTGTGCCAAGCAAGTCGCGCTGTATAGCATCGCGTTACCCATATGCACTAATCCCATTCATTTACGTATGTTACAAAAATTCGTGATGTGTCCACGAAACGTGACAAGTGTCAAACGCGTCCCAATAGGCGCCTAGCCTAACACCTAATGGTTATACATTTACATCAATGAAATACATTGATACATTGAAATACATTAGGGGAGCAAATAGTTCGCTTATTATTTAATCAAGTTTAGCAGGCATTATTGTTAACTGCTAGTAATTGCTCAACCATAATGATTACGGTTTCAAACTTATGATCACTGGTTATTTTATCTATGGTTCAGTTTTATTAAGATATCTTAATGAAATATTGTTCATTGTAAACTTTATTTTGATGATAATGTGTTTACTACATTTTATTTTTTAATTCCTTTATATATTTTTTATGTGCCCTGGTCACGCTGCACCTTGACATCCCCCCCCCCCCCCCACCGCAGGGGTGTTATTTACACCACTGGGAACATTGCTCTTGAAAATAAGTGCAAGATTATTTAAACATGAGGAATTTTAATGAAATAGCTTAACTTAAAGATACCAACCTGAAAACTGTTAATAAGCATTCAAAATAAGGATTTTATAAATTCCCACTTTTTAGGAATATTTCCTGGCCGAGGAAATATTCCCATTTTATAAGGTTCTTCCCACTGGGAATATGCCGAGGAAATATTCCCATTTTATAAGTTCAGCACTGGGAATATTTCCGGAATACATTCACTAAGTGTATCTAGGCTACTTAACTTTCATGAAAAAAGGTCATCGGCTAGGCCTACTACGATTTAGGTAGGATGGCATAAGGCAGATAATATAAAAACCTAGTCCCAATTAAAAAAAGTTGGGTAAAAGTATACATTAACACTCCAGCCATTAATGAACCAATGTGAGAACTTTCTTTATAAAAGTGAGTAGTGTTACCAACCTAACTTAATTCTATTATTCTTTGATCAACTCAAGTAACTAAGTTTTAACTAGTGACCACTGTTATGACCCGCCCGTGGGCAGAGCGTTACAGAAAATGGCGTAACTTTACTATTCGACTCTAACCTAATATTTTTGCAGACAATGACGTTGTTTTACATTCTACTGTTAAATGTTAAATACAGGTAAACATACTGTGACTAAATAGGTTAGGTTAGAACCTTTTAGGTATTTTTTTAATTATTATTTGTGCATTTCTGTTAGCTCTAAGTTAGCCTAGAGTCGAATAGTAAAGTTGCGCCCATAAAATTTAGGATGTTAATATTCAAAAAGGTTACTGGTTTGGTAGTTTGTGATTTATACAACAGCTTGTTAGCAAACCTTGAAAGACACTTAAATAAGGGTACTTAACATAGAATTGAAGCACAAAATATGCATAAAAGCACCTTGAGATTTATTTAGGTTCCAGATAAAACTTTACAGATTACAGGATTTTATGACTCCTGAGTTAATACTCAATTACAGAAATAGTATTAGTTACTATTATTAATTAATAGACAAATATAGAGACACTTTACATAAATCAATTTTACTTTATGAAATACTGTAGTTTGAATTTACTTTAATTTATTTAATGAATTTAATAGTATGCTCATACCAATTTAATGAAATAATTATTTATATTATCGCCAGTTCATATATTTACAAATTAACTCTCTCAACAATATGATTTTATAACAAACAAGAAACAAGAGTTCTTACTCACTCGTTAGAAGAACTAGATACATTTCATTTCAATGATATCTCGCTTGTCTCGCTTATCAACATTTTTCAATTTCAACGGCAGGCAGAAGAACATGGGTCAAGATAGCTTACGAAATTCATCCGGTATTACCAACTTTTATTTCGAGGTGGGGAATATTAACTATCACTTCCCCTACATTCCAGATGTTGAAAGTAGGTCACATACGGTGTTACCAACTTTTTTACAGCCCTTTAAACAAGATGAAATATTTAATAATAATGTATAATCACGGGCTAAACGCGATACATGGGAGGGGGGGGTCTGATTATACAAAAATATTGTGGTCACCACTTCGAAATTTGGTACTGAAATACAACGTATACAGTTCTACAAGATGAGTAAAACAAAACTGTATAATCACGTGCTAACCGCGAGACTTTGGATAGTCTGAATATACAAAAATATTGTGGTCACCATTTTGAAATTTGGTACTCTAATACATCGTATACAGTTCTACAAGATGGGTAAGTTTCATAAAATGTGAGAAATGTACCATTTTTTTACAGCCCTCTAAACATGACGAAATATTTACAAAATTGTATAATCACGGGCTAAACGCGGGACTTTGCTTGGTCTGAATATACAAAAATAATGTGGTCACCATTTTGAAATTTGGTACTCTAATACATCGTATACAGTTCTACAAGATGGGTAAGTTTCATAAAATTTGAGAAATGTACAATTTTTACAGCCCTCTAAACATGACGAAATATTAACAAAATTGTATAATTACGGGCTAAACGCGGGACTTTGCTTGGTCTGAATATACAAAAATATTGTGGTCATCATTTTGAAATTTGGTACTCTAATACATCGAATACAGTTCTACAAGATGGGTAAGTTTCATAAAATTTGAAAATGTACCTTTTTTACAGCCCTCTAAACATAAAAGAACGTAAAAGTCCGAAAAAAATAAATATTTTTCTTTCTTATATATTTTGTTGGTGATAAGGAGCGAGAGTGCAACAATGCACCAGCTGTGAAGCCATGGTTAGTCAGCCAATTACAAAACATGCTCCATGACTGCAATCCGTACATTAAGGAACTAAAACCGCCATGGAAAACGTGCCAGATGAAAAGGACTTTCAGATGCTTATCACTGCAGATCGGAAACCCGCAAATGCTCATAAAGGCCGGTACAACCAGGGGCGGACCGTGGGTAAATGGCGCCCTGTGCGAAGCATGGTTCCGGCGCCCCGACACGGGGGGGGGGGGGGTTACAAAAACTGACCGGAAAATATACGCCGCTAACTTAAATGCTGAACACAGCATCGAATTGTTATTAAAAAAATTATTTAGCCACGAGGAAAGGGTCGGAAATTGTCTTCCGAAAAATATCAAAGAACTGTGGAAGGAGCTAGATAACAAAACCAAATGAATAATCGACCTCCATCTATCTGTTTTACTGGTTTATTGAATTAATCATTTTAAGTAATTGGAATAATTAGTTATTTTTTGAAAATATGATACCATTGCAGCTTTTTAAATATTAAAATTTTTAATTTTTCACTCATTGTAAACATTAAACATGCTTCTATTTTCAAAGCGGTTCGTTAAGATTAATTATTTCTCTTGCCATTTAAGCCTCCAGTATATTGCCCCTTATATATTAGTGTCCGGATTTCGTCTGGGCAAACTTAAGGTAACCCTAGTAATAGGCGACCGCTTCTGTATTCACAGCATGGGTGCGATTTACCTCACTTTTGAAATTCAAATAATTCTTAGTCTAACACCTTTATGAAAAGATAATTTACAATTTGACAGTTTAATTCTTTGATTTATTCTCTACATTTTGTTATAATAATATTTCATTTTTGGTCAAAGCATATATTCCGAAATTACATTTCAAACTTTGGCATGTTTTGTTAGCAGCCTTTTAGTAGGAACATAAAAACAGTTATTTTCAAAATACCAAATTTGAAATTGATAAATATTTTTATACAGTTGTATTTATAACTAAATTACTAAACTTTTTTACACTTATGAAACAAATTACAAAAAATGTTTACTACTTGTTATGTAGGCCTAAAGTCAGACGTTTACTGGTGCCGAATTTTTTTGTAACGTTGCACTGGACCATCCACTCCCTCAATCACATTAATTCAACACTAAGTTCAGAATTTTACGCCAGCCAATCGCCAATCGAAAAACCTCAAGATATACCCACACTACTACAGTACAGTGCGTTGCGACTATGCGAGCCATCTACAGTAAAGTTTCCCACATTTTAACTCAGCTCGGAATCGAAATGGGACAACTTGGAAGTACCATAGGTACATATTTTTGCCAGCCTCGCGACTACAGACAAGAGGCCGATGATTCAAAGCAGAAAAACCAGCGATACTTAACTTTTATATAATAAACTTGTTTGGCATGAAGAGTTCATATAATACAGTATATTAATGAGATTATTGTAATCAAAATAAGACCAAATGTGATGTAATTTGGACCACATTTAGTGATTAATACTTCTCGAATAACTCATTTAATTTCACTATTAATTAATTAAATAATAAATATCCCAAATGAGAGGACAACACGGAATACATACAAACAATGGCTGTACACTGATAAACGCCGTCACAAATACAAGGTCGAAAGGCACCCCGAAAGAGAAACATATTTAAACGTAGGTACACTGGCCGCACGGTGGTTTAGCGTGTGTGTTTTGTTCTCGTGATAGCCTAAAGCTTGCTTGTGTTTAGTTGTTTTTGTGTAAGAAAAGTAATTTCTTGATATAATACATAAAAATTGCTTAGGTCTATAGTCTTTTACCGAGGATTTAAATGTCTGATAAAGGTTATTAACTAAAAAAGAGACATTTTGCCAAGTTTTTGCTTAAAATTATATGTGACTTTAAAATTTGCTATGTGCTATTAGCCCAGTCGATAAAGGGAAAAAATAGGCCTTAGTTGGAAGTAATTAGTGAAAAGCTGAAACTTTGTCAGATGTTACAATAATATAAGAGGAGTATTTACACTAAAGTCCTCACCCCTACCCCCTTTAAAGTTCACTTTTAAAAGACTTTTTTATTTTGTCAATATCTAAGAGATAAAAAGCGATAGAGTCATTTTTATTTCGTTATTGTAATCCTTATAATATTCTCTATCAAAAATGTTCATTGCGTTTAAGCTATAAAACAATTATTTACCGTGTATTTTTAAATTTAATGTAAAAATTTTAACTTTTCTATTACAATAATTACATGTTCAGCTATTTTTTATTAATATGAGACAAGTTATGAAAAAAATGGCTCAAATAAAACTTTTAGGGTATTTTGCAATCTTTATATTGATATAAGTTTTATAAATATTAAGTGCAGACAGTTGACTTAATCGGCCTGGAAAAGGGAGATGGCATGGCGCGGTGCGTACGAGTCCTCGCGGGCCGGATCAGCCCGTTGGCATATCAGCGGAATGAAAGTCGAAACGTTCGAATACATCTTGGAAAAAATCCAGGATAAGATTAAAAAACAAAACACGAATTGGAGAAAATCAAGTGACAAGGAGGGGGTTGTGCGCAGGTGGCTCTGACGGACAGTGTCCAGCTCCAGCATCAGCAATTGCAGAGGCACCACGGAAAAATTTGCTTAATGCTTTAGCCTGCTGTTGGTCTTGTTTTTCAATATCAGCCTTTCTTTTTCTATAAAAATTACCCGAAGGCTTTTATTTTTTGTCGACTTGTTAATTATTGGAACTTAAAGTAATGGGTCTATTTCTCATATAAGTCAATAGATTATGCCGATAATGTGGTTACTAAAAAGTTTGATGGCTGATTGGCTGATTTGAGGAGGTTATATGGAATTGTGTTGTGACATGTGTGGGTGAAATACTCCTCCATACCATCCCACCACTCAGGACAGCGGAGTGGAGCGCCCCACTCCGCTGCCCTGTACTCCGCTTCGCAGAAACTATGCAACTATTTTTAAATACAGACTCACTGTCGCTTCGCTTCCTGCTGGATTGGCGACCGGCCGGCTCGGATTTTCGGAAGTATACGCCGCGCCCCCCACCCACAACACTTTTAGTTTCCTGCCGCCTCATGTACTTTTGTTGTTATAATATATGGAATATTAGACAAAAAAATAATTTTCTATTATTCTCCTTATTTTCCAATTACAAGTACCACAATTTTTTCCATCGCCAAGGCGCCCCGGTGCCGATGGCGCCCTGTGCGGTGGCACAGGTCGCACATGCCAAGATCCGCCCCTGGGTACAACAAGCCAACAACATTAGAGGTGGCTTTGGTGATTGTGGTTCAAACTTTTGAAAAGCGAGACATCGTACTCCGTGGCAGAGACACACGTTTGACACGCATAAGTGAGACTCACCGATCTTATGACGTACTGTAGTACCCTCTTATGTTCTGCCATGGAGAAGATGGTTACTCAATAAATATTCCTCAAGTTGATCCCAATACCAAAGTTCCTCTGAGGAAATCTGTATCTGCCTGCTCCTTCTATGCATATTTGCTCATGGAAAGCGGTGTAGAAAATTTGATCTTCCGTTATCGAAGTCTGCTGAATCAATATTTGACAGACGAGTATGCTAAGGTAGAAACGTAAATATTAAATTTTCTAAGACACAATCAGAGTAAATTACGTGTGGAGGATTATGTACATATACGTGACGCAATAAATCAAAATGACGCACAAGCTTCAGACCTAGGCAAAGTCGTAGTGTTGCTTTCCAGTTTCACCGGTGGGCCTAGCTATATACACGAGAGGACGCAAGACGCAATGTCCTATGTATTTTTCTTAAAATAGATTATTGTCAGGTTAACCCTAGAACCGGCAGCTTTAACGAAAATGGATTTTTTTGGCGTGTGCAAGCATTTATTCAAAAATTCGCCAAAAATAGTAAATTAACCCCAATTCAAAAGTGTTCCATAGCTTTTTTGTAGAGAAAGGTTCAAAGAATTTGTATATGCCAGTAAAAAAATTATAGATGTAAAATTTAGAAAGTTATTAGCTCAAGAAACAAAAAATGTTCAGTTACGAAAAATAAAAGTTCAACTTTAAGTCTACATAAATAGTAGTAAAAATTTGTTGTAATTTTTTCCATAAATGTAAAAAAGTTTCGTAATTTTTTCTATAAATGTAAAAAAGTTTCGTAATTTAGTTCTAAATAGAACTGTATAAAAACATTTAACATTTTCAAATTTCTTATTTTGAAAACACGAGATTTTATGTTCTTACTACAAGTCTGCTATCAAAAGTATGCCAAGTTAGAAACGTAATTTACTAATATATGCTGTGCCCAAAAATAAAATATTATTATAACAAAGTGTAGAGAATAAATCAAAGAACTGAACTGTATACTTGTAAATTATCTTTTCATAAAAGTGTTTGACTTAGAATTATTTGAATAACAAAAGTTAAAAATATATACAGTAGTAAACTCTCGTCTGTACAAGATGCGTGCGCAAACTCCTATGTCTGGCTATGTTGTAAAAGTCCGTTACGCTTCAGATTTGAACGTTAGGTGAGACCGTATTAGCAGTCACTTTCCCACCGTCCTACACAATAAACTGTTCAAATATAGCATATTTGGTTTACGGGGGAAGTTAGCTTGAAGCATTATGTTAACAAAGATACCAAAATATCTCTAAAAAGCGATTGAGGTCACACACATATCACGTGAAATAAATAACGCTGTTTATTGGTTGGAAAACTGATCAATTGCAAGGGTCTACAAAACCACTTACAACTTCAGAAATATTTATCCGATTTTTGATTGGATGAAAGTTTTGGATAGGGGAAATTGTGATGAATCCATCGATACATAGATTTAACTAAGACAACCTACTAGGCGGGTTTTAGAGATTAACGAAAGTTGAGTAATTTCGTTATGTTTTGTATGAATTTTCGGGCGCCGATTGATTTGTAGAAAACTAATAAACTGCAACGATGATTACGTATGTAAATATAGTTTTAGGAAGAAATTGTAAATACAAAAAATAAAGTTTGAAACATTACCTTTCCAATGGTGTTTGTTTTTTTGAGATTGGAAGATTTTTAGTGGGTCAAATATTCAATACAATCACGCGTTACAAATGTGTTTATATTGTGTAAGGAAGAAGTATTTTAAACTTAATAAAATACAAATTTTGTTAACCATACAGAGTGAGTTATTGTAGAAGTTTGAAATAGATATAAGCAAGAAAGTATATAATAGAAGGCTTTCTATTCTTTTAATAAATTCATTAATTAAAATCAATTTAATATTACAATTTTCGCTTCCACAACGTGGGGCTATTTGCTGAGAAAACATATAATAAAAATAATAATAAGCCTCATTAATATCATATTATATAATGTTTGAAATGGTATATGAGTATAATGGG
>JAGFPH010008021.1:49465-59863 GCA_018207615.1 Philaenus spumarius | reverse complement strand
TCATATTTAGGGCTTCAAGGTAAACAGTAAATTCATTAAGGCAATTTTAATAGCTTAATTTAATTAAGTTGTGATTTTGATTGAGCTTAGCCAGTTTAAATACTTTATTCGTTTTTTATTTTTATTTGTAAACCTACCAGTGGCATTAACAATTTTGTTTTTTCAGAATCAAAGTCTAAAGGTACTCCATCTCCTTCCATTACATTTAAAGAACATAGGAATATTTCTACTAATAGCAGTACAGTCTTGGAAAATCAGGCAAACTCATCTGTTTTCAATTGTGGTATGTATTGTTATTATTATTGTGATTAACCATATTTTTCCTTTTTAAGTAATTGAAAGACATACTAATATAATGCTGAAATTCCTACATGACTTATTTTACTATACTATCTGTAATGGGACAGATTTCACAAAAAAAAGGTGTTTGAGTTTTTTATTAGTTAAAAAGGTAATGATAAAATCTAGTTTGCACAGTTGAACTCAACTCAGAAAACAAACAACTTAGTATCTCGAATTATTTCTCTATGTCAGTCAGTAACTCTGATATTGCAAGTGCTAATCACCGTATGTTGTTCTTATGGAGATAGAGTTAAATTTTGTTTTATCTCGCTTTTCAATAAACTTATATTGATGAAACCTGATATGCTGCTTCATCTGGTCCATGGATATCATAGAACTCTATAGATACACCTGGAACCCTCTAATGCTGTACTCAAAATGCGGCCGTCGATCCAGCCGTGGAGGGCAACAACGGCAGTGTGACTGATTTTCACGTTGTGCACACTGTCGTTTATACGCTTTTACATCGCACATAACAACTGTAATGGGAATGAAAGTGAGTTTAAAGAATAGACAGTTTATGCAATGACTTTAAGACGCGGAAAGTATAGGCTACGAGTTTCGAGACGCATTTAGAAAAGCAACGTCTACACCAGTCTAGACGAGATAAGAAGCGAACACCTGCAAGCTATTTCCTAGAAAAAAGGTCTACGTGCGTTCCAACATGCAAGATCCAGAAAGAACGCATAGCTAGCAACCCAAAGATCTGACGCAACTTTGAACATCTGTGTTGCCAGACGTTTCTGAGCGGTGGAGAAAGACGCTAAAGGCACTTGTCAACTAGAGTCCAAGCGGTGAAGATGCTTGAAGTGTTGCGCACTGCGCATTAATAAAAAGTTTAAATATGTAACATTTATTGTTCATCAAGTCGTAAAGGGTGTTTTTTTTTGTGAGTTATTGAAGAACTGATTTGAATTCTTACGAGATCTAATAACTATCATCGACAATGGTGTGCACTACGATCGGCGAACTTTTCAAGTTTCTTAAATAAATAATGTGAAAGTAATTCGAACATGAACTAGCTACGAAAGTGTTGGCGCATGCGAGTGGGGTTCTTTTTCTTTTTAAATTAATTAGTTTATGTGTCTACCTTTTACGTAAGTATTAAATATCTATATGTACCATATATTTTTTTTAATTTAAATTGATTTATGTTATTTGTTTGGCTACATTTAAGATTGTAAAAATTCTTTTTGTAACTCGATATGAAAAAGAACACAACATGCAGGGCTAACGCGGCCAATAAAAAATCAGTTGTTATGTGAACCATTATAGTTTGATTTCACTATGCTATATTCCAGCGAGTACTTGTTCAGGAACTCCACGATCCTGAGTTGTAAGTTGTAAAAAGACAACAGGTAAAGAAAACTGGTATAGGCTTAACCTAAAAACAATTATTTATTAATTATTTTTAACAAGTTATATTAAATTCATTTTTCATGTTTATATTTTTATAACGCCTAACGTTATAAAATGGCGCCCGAACTGGGACCTGAAATAACGAAAGCTGGAATTGGATTCTGAGGTTGAATCGGATGGTGAAACATAGCAACTGATTTTTGTTTGAAATAAATTGAAAAAAATAATATTGCGTTTTTGTTTAAACAAATTAAGGGAAAGTATATTTTATTAAAATGGATAATACAGAAAAATTTAATGACTCAGGTTTGGCACTGGATCAGTCAATAGAAAATGAGGTTAAGAAAGATGATACAAGTCTAGACTTAGAAAATGTTGATAACAAAGTAGATTCTGTTGTAGGAGTAAAATCTGAAATGGATATTAATGCAATGTTTAAGCCGCGTTTACACCGGAGTTGGCAACCAATGATTGCCGACCTTTATCGGCAATTTTGAGTTGCACGCATTAAAACAACTGCAACTCGCATTGCCGACAGATTTTGCGAGTTGGCAACCGAAATTTGGTTTTCCGACCGGAGTCGGTAAAGATCAAAGGCGGTTGCCAACCCCGGTCGGCAATGCGAGTTGCAGCGCCAACTTGAGCTGCGACTTGAGTCTGCAACTAACCCCGCTACCCCTCCCGCCTGTCGGCTCCACGTGGTCGCGCTGCGTCAGTTCCTCAGTTCCAGCGGGTTCCAGTTATTAACTAGTCGTCGTGAGTTGTTGTGTATGGTTGTTGTTTGTGCTAGTGCAATGGAAAATCTGTTAAGTGAAGTGGAGTGGACAAATGATCAGGTCATTACTTTGATAGAGTTGTTTAGAGAGAAGCCTGTCTTGTGGAACCAAGCCCTTTCGGATTTTAAAAACAAAAATTTGAAAAATTATGCTTGGAATGAAATTTCCCAGGAAATAAAAGTAAACAAACCTGAAGTCCAGTCTAAAATGAGGAATTTGATTACAACATTCCAACGAATTCTTAAGAAGGGAAAAAGTGGTTCTGGAGCCTGCTCAAAATCAAAATGGTTTGCTTTTGACCACCTCATGTTCTTACAAGACAAAACAACTCCAACATTTAGCCGTGACGCTGGAATAAATGACACACAAGCACATGTAAGATAATTATATTTACACTAATGACAGTAAAATGAACATACCATACCCAATTTACAACAACATTCAAGAGTACCTGTTAAATGTAACAAATAGGTAAATTGTTACAGTGTTCAATGTTACAAGTAAACTGATTTACCAGTATAGCAGACAAATAACAGATTAATTTCTTGTTGGTAGTTTTCCCCTTTAATAGTTGTTTTGCCAAGGAACAGACCCCTCAGCACTCATGAAGTACGCACTTAATTCCTTCCGAATTTCTTTTGCGAGGTGTGAGGGTTTTTTAGGGATCCGTTTCAGTCTCAGTAGAGTAGTAGTAGGCATTCCCTCCACTCTCCATTCTCCAGGCACTAGTGTTGCTGTGGTCGTGTCTTCGTAATCAAAAGCTCCTGATGGACTGTACGAGGCAGTCGACGATTTACTTTTACGAAAAAAATGATGTAAATGACAGCATGTCAACACAACTCTTGAAGCATTTTCTGGTTCAAGAAGCATTGGTTTCCTCAGAACCCTGAATACAACCGATACTATCCCGAATACATTCTCGACAACTCGTCGACCACGGCACTGTCGGTAGTTGAAGATACGCTCCAAGCTTCCCTTATCGTGAAGTCCCGGGAATGGCTTCATTATTGATAGCTGTAAGGGGAAGGCGTCATCAGCCAGGAGCACAGAGGGTACAGGAAGGTTTCTACCTGGCAAGTATCTCGGTTTTGGAAGACGTAAAGCTGATTTTTGTAAAAGTTTTTGCAACGAGCTATGAGCAAACACTCCGCCGTCTGACAGTCGTCCTTGGTTGCCTACCGAAACGTAGGTGAAGCAGTAATTAGCGACAACTACTGCAAATAAGACGATGCTGAAAACCGACTTGTAGTTGAAATACTCACTTCCAGTATTTATTGGGGCTTGTAAACTAACATGTTTACCATCCATGCTCCCGATACAGTGAGGGAAGTTCCACAGGTCATTGTATTCTTTTTCGTGATGTAACCACTCCTCTTCAGTTGTAGGTAGCTGAAAATACCAGAGAAAATACAGTGATCAAATATTGCAGAGGTCATAACAAAACTAATGGATTTGTAAATAAAAACGGGGTTTACACCCTACTTCGATTCCCGTGGAAACGTAGACAGTTTCTCTCCAGCTTTATCTAACTATCTCAATTTTAATCGTTAGTATAATTAATGAATCCAACTAGCGGAAAGCTGTTTTCTATTATGCAAAAGTATGCACGATAAGTTTAACAAGTAACACAAAATTGTAATAAGCAACTTGGATTCGTCTTTTAACAACTATTAATTGAATATTGGGAATTTATGTACAAATACACACAAACAATTGGTATGAAGTTAAACCTCTGAACTGTTTTTTTTTTTTCAGGTAACAGAAGACAACAATGTTAACGTGAACCTACACGAAGAATTGCCCACTCAGACTTCACGAGCCTCAAGTTCCACTGGTGAAACTTCTACTTCGATCAGCTGTGCTCCTCCTCCGAGCGTAGCCCAGCATAGGCCTTTAAATAAAAGACGACGCAACACCATGGCTGATGAAGCTTATTCCGTAATGAAGGAAGTGGGGAGCAATTTAAAAAAAAGAGACGAATTTGACATTTTTGGTTATCTTGTTGCTTGTGAATTACGTAAATGTTCTGATAAAAGGTATGTAGCACTTGCTAAGCGCAGAATTAGTGACATATTATTTGATGTGGAAATGCACGAATTTAATAGGCAGCCACAATCAAATTCTGGCTGTTCCAGTTCACTGTCCCTACAGGAGTCGTCTTCATGCCCGGCTGGAAATCATGAAGATGGCTTCGAAAACTCCCCATCAATCTTAAACCCGGTGGTGGACACGTCTACAGACAAAGCAGTATGGGGGTGATGAAGATGCCAATACATTAATTAATCTATAGAGTTTCTTTGTTTGATTTGTATTTTTTTTGTTTTATACATTTATTTCTGATTTTATGAATTGTGTTACTATAATATTATTCTACATTGTATTTAAAACATTAACTTAACTTTGTGTTCATATTTTATTAACAAGTCACTACCAGGTTGCAACTACTTTTGTCTAGATTTATTAACTCAGTGCACAACGTAAACAAATAAAAGGTATCTAAAAATAACAATATTTAGTAATTTTCTTTCTTTGCTCACCTCTATGTTATCCTTCAGGAAACCTATAACAGCCTCACAAACCTCTGGCACTAAAATAGATATCGCACTTTTGGAAACTTTAAACAAATAACTGAGACTAGTATAAGAGTCGCCACTCGCCAAAAAGCGCAATGTAATGGCCAATCTTTCTCGCACTGGAATTGCTTTCCTGTAGTTAGTATCCTGTTTACTAATTATGTGTCCAATACCAACAATTAAACTTTCAAAATCGTCACTCGACATTCTTAAAAAGTTTTTTATACTGCCATCGCATCTCAATTCTCCCGTCAAAGGATCTGTATCATCTCGATTCAAATCATTTAAAAGATCGCTGCCGCTATACCTTGCTCTTGCCTGCAATGAAGGTCGAACCCAGTATCTTCTCGGTCTTTTACATTTTGATAAAATAACACACGCTGCCGCAGCAAGAACAACCTCTTCAGCACTCGACATTCTACATACTGTCTGATTTTTTGGTTGCACGTTGCAGGTTGCAGACATAAAAACAAACTATGTGCCCAGGTTGCAAGTACAAGTTGCAAACTTCCATCGGCAACTAGCGTCTGCAATCGAAGTTGGCAATTTTTGGTTGCCAACTCCGGTGTAAACGCGCCTTTAGTTTTATAAAAGATCAATTCATGCAAAATAAAGAAAGTAATGACAAAGTGAATTTTAAGTTAGACCAAAATAAACAAGAATTTAAGAAAATTAAAGAAAGTAATAATAATTTGAATTTAAAATTTGATGAATTTAATCAAAAAATTAGAGAAAATGTTGAAAGGTTAGATACAAAATTGGAAGGACTTAATGGTAATATTGTTGATTTAAATCAAGATGTGGTTATGTGTCAAAAGTTTGGGAGTTCAAATGTTGATGAAAAGGTTATTGAGAAGGTTAATAATGAAGGTAGTTTTGTTCAAGTGAATAATAAATTTGTAGAAGTGACTAGTGATGTTAAACAAGTTAATTTTAAAGTTGAAGAATTGAACGAAAATAATGTTTTTAAGGTTGGAAAAGAGATTGAAGGTTATGTCTTTGAGAAGGTTGATTTATATGTTAACGATTTTGAAATGAATTTAATTAATGGACAAGGTTTGAATTTTAAAGGCGAAGTTAATAAAACATTGTACGAGATATATGATAAGAATAGGCTTATGAAATATTGTTTGAAATTAATGAAAAAGATGTTCAAGGCAAATAATAAAAGGCAAAAGTTAAAGATGGAATATAAGTTGAGATATTTAAAAAATTGATGTTAAAAAGGGGGTAGTAGATATAATGAAAAGTAGACTAGGCCTACATATTTTGAAGTTGCCGGTTAGAAGGCGTAAAAAGACTACGTGTAAGAGTGGTGGTGCTAATGTAAAATTTAGACAAAGTAGCCTAGGATAAGTTGTTTGGTTTTTTAGTAAAATTAGTGATAAATATGGTAAGGAAGTTTGATTCTATGGTGTACTAAGTTGAATTTGAATAAATAATTTGTTTTGAAATAATAATAAAGGCAATTTTAAATTAATAACTTTTGGTTAAAGAGATGAATAAATTTTAGTAAGGAAGTTAATAAGTTTTTAATTTTAAATAACGAGTTTGAAAGGGGGTTAAGATTTTTTGGTTGTAATTAATAAAAGGTAGTAGATAATTAAAAGGTTTTGTCCGAAAGAGGATCATTAAGAATTTTAATAGAGTTGAACTGAAAAGTAGTCTACGTCACGTCATCAAAAGAAATTAAATGGAAGCAAAATAAGTCTGTAAGAAATTAATTGGAGGTTATGTCTACAAAGTTAATTATGGTCGTCAGTAGTAAGAGGTTTGAAGTTATGTTTACGAAAGGGAATTAATGTCATCATTATGTGAGAAGTTTAAGGTTAAGTTATGTCTACGTTGTGAAAATGAATCGTCGTTATGGAATAATTATATGGTGTCTACGTGTTTTTTGAAGAAGAGGTCTGCGAATAGGAAGTTTTATGATTATGTATCTGCGAGTTTTGAAGGTGAATCGTCGTTTATTTATGAAGAGGTTGAAGTTAATTTGAGGTTAGATAATTTTGCTGAAATGAAATGGATATTTGAAGGATAGAACTGTTAGTTTGAAGACAAATGAAATCGACAAGGACTCTCAAGTTGGTGTATACAGAAATTTAAAGTTAAAGGTTAAAAGAAATGTTACTTAAGAAAGAAAATTGATTAAAGAAAGTATAAATGGTTATTGGTTGATTAATTTAAAGAAGAGTTAGTTAAAATTTTGAAGTATAGGCTAGGCCTAATAAAGTTAAAATTGCCTGAAATACAAATTTTAAATAGTTTTGAGAATAACGAAAAAGATTAGTTGATTTATAGAAGATTAGTTCATGTTGTAGAGTAAGTTAAATATTTTGAAACTTACACAATTGGTAATGTTATGATTTTTAAGTTAGTTTCAAGTTGAAGTTAAATGTAAGTGTAAATATTTTAAATAATAAAAATAAGTTGAGATGAAGGAGTTTCATTCAACCAATAGAAGGGCAAAACACCAGAGGATTATAGGCAATGCTTGAGGGGGTTGATGAGTTGGAAGGTGTGTGTCGGGTCTGTGTTGAACCAAGTAGACATAGATATCAACTGGCACATATCCAAAGACAAGTCATCCTCATAAACAGCATAAGTGTCCTGCCAGTTACTAGAAGAGAACAATAAAGAAGGATGCCAGAAGGGTAGTCAAAAAGAGATTGTTGAATGAAACTAAATGTTATATTTTACTACATTACGCAAAACAACTCTACGCCAAGATAGGTAACTGTTTAGGTTAGAGGTATAGATAATAGTAACGTAGACTAGTGAGTATATTATGTTGATAATATATGATATTGTAATGTTTATATTATGAGAATGTATACATAATTTAATTTATGTGAACCTGCATGGTCAGGATGTAGTCAGGCATGGTGCAATATGTCACTGTTATGGGTCAAAGAGATAATAACGTTGAACCATGTCTGATGATTTCAAAGTAAGGTGTCTTTTAAAAAACGGCCAAGTAACCAGTGTTCATCCGCCAAGGTGAACTCTGGTGATATATGTTTGTAGGTATCATAAACCTTCGTAGATTTAGGATAATGGTTTAGTGATATACATTATCAACAAAAGGTATAATAATAATTTTGTATTGTTCTTATAAAATGACAAGACAGATGCAATGCCAAATAAGAAGTTTCTTTGAACAAGAAGGGGGTGGATAGTTTTGAATAAAGCGTTGAAGTAATTTTTTTATTTATATAATTTGTTGTGTGAATAGAAAGTGTGAATGATATTTGAATTTTGATATTGTGTAATTTGAATTATTCAATATTGTTATTAAAGTAGGCCTAATTATAAAAAGCTTTTTTCTTTGAAATGTTATTTAAAATCATGAAGAAGTATGGATGTTTGTGAAAAAGGTTTATTGATTAAGGAAGTGTTATTTTTTGATTTTGTATTTTAATGTTATGAGTTGATATGTAAAATGTTGAAACTAATTTGGATATTTTTGTTATAGATGGTACTTTGTTTATTTGAAGGTGGACGATCAATTCATCTTCTGTGCATTGTTTGATAAAAAATTTTTTTTGGACTTTGATTTTTTTTTAGATTTTGATTTTTGGGGATTTTAAATTTTGGGATTTTGATTTTTTTTTGGGGGATTTTTTTTTAATAAGTCATAGTAAATAGTAAATGTTTGTTCATGAAGGTAAATTTCAAGAAATTTTCTTCATGAACAAAGGGGATTTTTGTAAGAGTGTTGAATTAAGGTTAAATAAAGAAATAAAAAAGAGTTAAACTAAAGCTTCACGATTAAAAGTAAAGGGTAGGAAAAATGCATAGGACATGAGTCGGTTCAATATTTCATAAAGGCAGACAAAATTTTAAAAGTAAATTTAATTATTAATTTGAATAAATGTAAAAGGCAGACAAGTATTAAAAGTAATTATTATATTCAATCTATATGTGAGTTTAAAGAATAGACAGTTTATGCAATGACTTTAAGACGCGGAAAGTATAGGCTACGAGTTTCGAGACACATTTAGAAAAGCAACGTCTACACCAGTCTAGACGAGATAAGAAGCGAACACCTGCAAGCTATTTCCTAGAAAAAAGGTCTACGTGCGTTCCAACATGCAAGATCCAGAAAAAACGAATAGCTAGCAACCCAAAGATCTGACGCAACTTTGAACATCTGTGTCGTCAGACGTTTCTGAGCGGTGGAGAAAGACGCTAAAGGCACTTGTCAACTAGAGTCCAAGCGGTGAAGATGCTTGAAGTGTTGCGCGCTGCGCATTAATAAAAAGTTTAAATATGTAACATTTATTGTTCATCAAGTCGTAAAGGGTGTTTTTTTTTTTGTGAGTTATTGAAGAACTGATTTGAATTCTTACGAGATCTAATAACTATCATCGACAATGGTGTGCACTACGATCGGCGAACTTTTCAAGTTTCTTAAATAAATAATGTGAAAGTAATTCGAACATGAACTAGCTACGAAAGTGTTGGCACATGCGAGTGGGGTTTTCTTTTTCTTTTTAAATTAATTAGTTTATGTGTCTGCCTTTTACGTAAGTATTAAATATCTATATGTACCATATATTTTTTTTAATTTAAATTGATTTATGTTATTTGTTTGGCTACATTTTTAATCAAAGTGATTTATAAGATTGTAAAAATTATTTTTGTAGCTCGATATAAAAAAGAACACAACATGCAGGGCTAAAGCGGCCAATAAAAAATCAGTTGTTATGTGAACCATTATAGTTTGATTTCACTATCCTATATTGCAGCGAGTACTTGTTCAGGAACTCCACGATCCTGAGTTGTAAGTTGTAAAAAGACAACAGGTAAAGAAAACTAGTATAGGCTTAACCTAAAAACAATTATTTATTAATTATTTATAACAAGTTATATTAAGTTCATTTTTCATTTTTACATTTTTATAACGCCTAACGTTATAACTTTAACCCAGGGTTGGCGCTGAGAGTAGAAACCATACAATCAAGAGTTATACCCCCATTTCTAATATTACAGAGCCAAATCATACACCTAGCATGGCTGACAAATTTTAGCAGAACAAGTTCGTTAGTGAAGGAAACTAACACATTTTACAGATGTATTTATATTTTATGCATAACCTTACCGATGACATTAACGTGTTTTAGAATCACAGTTAGACTCGTCAATATGCACGCCTCCCAGGACTACAGAAATTGTAACATAAAGTGGGCCATCCACAGCTTTTGTCCACCAGATGTGCTCTCTATCTACTGGTGGTATGTTTGATTATTAATAATTAAAAGTTTAAGGATGGAAGAACGGAATTTGAAGGTACTAAAACAGAAGCGGGAACGGAAGGAGACACTTTAGAGAAAAGGGCGACTAGC
>JAGFPH010008021.1:32928-49365 GCA_018207615.1 Philaenus spumarius | reverse complement strand
CAGAAGCGGGAACGGAAGGAGACACTTTAGAGAAAAGGGCGACTAGCTGAGCTACCTGGTCAGTCAAGATTTTGACTGTTTTAGCCAATTCTCCACAATTTGCGCATGGATTGTTGCTCTGTTTGAAACCTCTGCAGTAAATTATTTGCCTTCCAGAGCAGGGCTAGAGGTTTTATATAATTTTTTTGCGGCATTAAATGATATTTTTTCCTTAGCCGTAATAGTAAGGACTGCTTTTTCTTCTTTAAACCCTTCACAGTTAAAGGACCATGCAGGATGATCGCCGCCACAGTTGAGACACTTGGCGTCATCATTGCAGCCCTCACTATTATGACATTTTTTACCGCATTGACCCATGTTTCTTGCTTTGTGCAAGTAGAACTCACGTGTCCAATCCCTTGACACTTAACAACATTGAGGGTTTGGGACGTAAGGTATAACAGAAAGACGATAGAAACCCTCCATAGATATACTCTGGCAATGTGGGTGTGCCAAAGGTTAGAATCAAAGAAGCAGAGGCTTTTTTCTCTCCATTTTCATTGCGCATTATGCGAGTGACATCGACTGGCTAGCTAATTCGCTTTTTAATTCCTTCAAACTAATGGGGATCAAGTCTCTACAGGTCTCTACCTTTTGAATAATTCAAGGATTTGTGAGGTTCCACAGATACCTTGACTTTGTCATAGAAAGAAGTCATCTTTAACAGCGACAAACTTTGTTTCTCGCTGTTAGTTACCACTAAAATGGTGGTATTCTGTAATTTCCTAATGGAAAGTACAGGGCCCACTGTTCCGGTAATTGCCTTGTTGATTACAAAGGGTGATACCTTTGATCTTGATTTTTTCCCGCATTTGAAAAAACTAAAAATTTGGGAGCTGGCAACTCAGATGGTTGTTGAGCAGCCCTCTCCTTTGTCTTTTTAAACAGTTTGTTTACAGACTCATCAGACGAATCTGAATGAGGTCTCTTTGTTCCTAAATCTTTGACGGTTTTGTTTACCATGGGTTTGTTTGTCCAGCGCATCGTGTTAGGCGGAATCGGGCGAACCCGGTAAGGGCGTGCCTATGAGATCATATTGCGATCACTTCCGAACCCCCAGTTCCGTGAGAATCCCGAGCACTCTTTTGCCATTCTGGATGGTCATCAGACTGGAACTCGAAATTACTGTGAGGAAGAATCTGACTTTCTTCAACACCGCGAACACTTTCTGACCAAGAACTGAAGTGGCTGGCCCCAGAACAGAAACCACGCATACGTCTCGGCAGAGCAAGCTCACATCAGCCTTACCAAACCAGAGGTTGTCAAGACTCTGGCAGGTTCAGCACTCCCAACGCACAATGGCTCTGCACAGTCAAAATCCTAAAAGAAGTTGAGAATAGGAATGTATTTTTTGTTTGATGTATGTGTGTATGTAATTGGATGGATGTATTGTATGTGTTGAATGTGTTGGGCGTTGTTTGACTCGGGTACCGCGAGGGACGCCAAACCCCTCTTAGTAGGTGCAGCTAGTCTGCACCCCCCCGTGGGGGAGATTGCGTGTAAATTGGAAATTAATTATAATACCTTCTCTTATGAAGCTTCAAGTGAAAATTTTAAATTAATTGGATTCATGGGTTTTTTTAGGTATTTTTAAATTACCAAGGATTTTTGTGAATAGCAGTATTTACAATTAATTGAATACCAGCTTTCTCAATAACCTACCTATTAAGTAGTTCAAATGCTCATCGATGATGATTTTTTATTAGCACAAAACTTAAATATGTGAGATACCTGTTCAGGTGCATTCTTTGATAATTATTAAAACCGCTAAAATATGTTGCAGTAAAGTAGCCCAATGTTCAATTTTTAAATTTATTTTAGACTATAAAATGGTGGCTTCATAGCTGGTTTATGTTTCAGACAAAGCATCTTAGTCTTGTTGGAGGTAAGAAAGCACCTAATGTCATCAGGAGGATTTTGAAAAGGCTGTTTACAAATGAAGTGGCCATTCTATACAACTGGACAGGAAAAAACAAAAAACGTGCATTGAAAGATTTGGCAATCATGAAACTTCTGCCGGGTGGGTTAACTTTATAATTGCATTATCAAACACAACCGTTATACGGTACAACCTTGGCTAATGAATTAATGTTCACCACCCACCAACGACCAATACCAACTAATAATGACTGGCAGTGGCATGATTTTTGCGTCTAATTTGAAACCGTTAGCATAATGTTTTATTAATTAAGCCCAAAAAAGCAAAAATGTTTAACTACAACTATATGTTTTGACAATTTTAGTGAAATATACTTCAAAATTTGTATCAGTCACTGACAGTGGTGCTGGCATTGAGACCTATGGTGGGGGTTCTGGTGGCTTCCAGAACCTTTAATATGTTAATAAACAACTAAGAAAACAACCAACCAAAAAATACCTAACACCCTCGCATGTTACTCAGAACTAGCCTTAAAGCATCCCCCCCCCCCTTTCGTAAGTTTTTTAATAATGAACGGTTGGGAGTGAACTTACAAACTTAAAAGTGCAAACCTTTATGTAAGATAGCGAAGCTATAAATAAAATCAAAGCCAAGAGTTTTATAACGACTGCCTTTCTGATTGATACCATTGGCAGGATATTTATCTTGTTTGACTCATTGTTAAATGTGAATATTTAATGTAGAGCACTCCGGGACCAAGGCAACCTCGGATATTACAGAGATGGATTGTAATTTAGAGTTTATATATTTTAAACAATGTTTTTCAACAGTAAAATTTAATCATAACGTTTTTATTCATAATAAATCAAAATTTTGGTATGGAATTATTATTGTTAAACATTCAAATAAAATAATATTGCCCTAATGCAAGTTCTTCCAATCTTAAACAACACTTACGAAAGAAAATAGCACTAGCGTGGCCGATAATACACGAATTTACCCAAAGGCCCGGGGAGGCCCTACGTACTTGATAGTATTGTCTGTCATGCATTGCAAAAAAACCCAGTAGTCGACACACGAAGATGGCTTTGGAGATCACAAGATTTAAGGATGTTTCTAATTTTCCATAGTCACATAAATCGAATATTTATTTCGACTCCAGTTTATTAAGTAATTTATTTATGAAATTAATAATCATATTAAATTCTTAAGTACTGTCAAATTTGCGTATGTAGGTATGAATATATGTTGACGTAAAGAAATTACAATTTAGTTCATGTTTGTTGAATGAGTCAGTGTTTGAAGTGGCAACGGCAATCGTAATCGGTGTTAATATCACGAACAACACTATGATGACGAAGTCTAGTATACACTGTCATGAAACTTGGAGAAGCGAGTTGTTACCCATTCCAAAGTCCCTCACTCACTGGTTTCGTCCCCCCTACCACAGGATCGCTAGTGAGTGATAGGGACACATGAGGTTTGTGACCATCTTTGTGATGACAACGCAATGACAGGGGATTCAGTGGGGGGTGAGGGGATCACCCCCCCCTCCTCAAGCTCAGATAATAAATTTGTATTTCAAAAGTTCTCACTTATTAAATTTAAACATTATTTGCTTTGCAAATGTTTACATATTTAAAGCATAAAAATTCACGAACAGAGTTAATACCACCTAAGTCCGATATCATGTAGTCCAATTGTATTTAATGGCCGATTTCAGGCGGTCCGATTATCTGTGTCTGGACGACATCTTTACCGGTATTATGATCCAGTTGTCACTTACAGCACGGAATTTACTAAGCAATGCAAGGAGGACTGTTTGGACCATAGCCGAGATTAATCCACAGGCTCTCAAATTTCTCAAGAACCGGAAACTGAGAGGCGGGAACTGAAACCGAGATACCGCTAATGTTAATGTTCATGCTTAAATTTTGCTATACCGGGGGGGGGGGGGGGGGGGGGTATCCATTTGTCCTTTCCCTGAATCCTAAGCTGGATCCGCCACTGGACGGCAGATGTTTGCTGGACGACGATCGCTGTACGTCTGTCATATGTTTGAAATCTACCGTACAATCATTTTTAATTTACACTATTTAATGTTTTAAAAATGGATTCTTCAGTGGAGAAAAGTATGCTCTTGAATTTTCATCAATGGCTGTGAAAAAACTGTAATGTGACTTCTATGCAAGCTTAACTTACGCTATCCGATCCGAAGTAAAATTTCACTGTCAACACACATCTAAGAATAACATTGGATATCTGTAACCAAACACTAAGTCCATAAATTTAAAAGTGGTGGTATTTTATGAGGTTATTAATAATAAATGGTACCTAGATAAAGCCATATAACAGGTCTCTTAAATATATACATAAGCGAGATGAAAATTTTTATTTATGCTCCTTAAGTATAACATTGGATTCTATTCATAAAATTCATCTCGTAAACAAAATTCAATGTTGTTTTTAAGAAGATGGATGTCAAATTATTAATTGTTAATATTATCAATTGTTTTATAGATTTGGTGAGGAGAAACAAAAATATGCAAGCGGTTTCTGATGACGATGTTTTTTCATTACTAGTCAGTCGTTTCGTTTTACCAAGGACAGGGAAGGAGGTCTAGATACATCCCAAGCTAATATAAAGCGTGTAAAAATTAACAAAAATCTCATCTCCAATTAATTCCGATGAATATATATTATGTATGATAATTTTAAATAAAGTATTCCTAAATTAAAATGCATTCTATTATTCTTGTTCAAAAAGAGTGCCTGCCTTTAGTAATGACTACATCATAATAATTGTTTTCCTTATTAAACTTGTTGTTCTACTTAACATTATTGTGTATGTTACACATTTTTGTATATAATACATTTATACTGAAATCCTAATTTTATTTGTTTTGATCTTCAGTAAATGTAGTAATAAACAAATAAATTAATTGTATTGTAAAAAAGCGTGGGTTGCCTTTCACTGTATTTTTGTTATAACTAATTTTTGCGCTTGGACGTATAACGTGACGGGTGTGTGAAGCCGAACTCTTAGGGCGAAAATTAGTCTATGTTGTTGAACTTTTTCAGTAGTATCTGATTACAAATTTTCAAAATGGTAAGTCCAGTAATTCGATTCGCTTCGCTCCTTCAAAGTCCCGTGATATGAAACGCTAAATAATTTAACTATTGAATATATCCCCGAGTTTGGGTGTCCATAACGTGTTTTGGGCATAAAATGAAAAGTACAAATTTTCAGAGTGGTAAGTCTAGAATTCTGATCGTTCCGCTATGGAATATTTTGCAGTATTCGGGTAAACAGGATGCTCAAGGTCGAGAATACATTCCTCGTCTCCTGTAGAGACCTTCATTTTCAGGAATTGGGTCTAAGTACCGGATGTATTTCCGGTACTTGGCAATTATCTTAGTGAATATTTGCTAAAGAAGTTGGTAACACAGGATGAAAACGGTCAGCTATCTTGAGTGAAATCATATAACATTATATTCATGGTCCTGGTGTCATCGGTGAACACTCAGCTAGAACCTAATTTATGAAAAATGTGTTTGTTTCCCAGAGAATAAGATCAGATCGGCAATAGCCAATTGAATTGATTTTTTTTTTCAGAAAAGAGCAAAATAGAAGAAATAAAAGAACGTTCTATTACATACTGAAAAAGAAATACAAGCTCTCTTCACCCTCAACTGAAACCACAATAATATCATGGGCAAAAACTGCCTCGAAAGTTAAGAGAAGTCTTTTCCACCAACATGAAACATCACCAACTTCAAGTAATCTGGAGCCACTAACAGAGATAAAGACTATGGCGATTGAAAAATATTATGATAATACACAACCTTTAATAAATCCTCAGCCTACATCGTCAACATCTCCAACAGACAAAGAATTTAGTGATTCACGCCATGACAATGACAATGTACCGGAAACAGAGAACATTGTTGACATGGAAATAGAAGAAGAAGAACAACAACAGCAACGACAAGAATCAGATCAAGAACCAAAACACGAACAAGATCAAGATCTTGGTAAAAAATAAAATCTAGATCAAGAACAAAATCAAGAGCAATATCAAGAACAAGATCGAGAACAAGAACAAAAGAAAAAAGTATTATTGCCCATATTGTACGACGTTACATAAACAATCCGCCAGACATAGTGGGGAGAGCGAAGTAGCTGCTGTGATGAATTTGGAAAAAACAACCCTGAAAGAAGAAAGGTTATTGCAGCATTAAGAGCCAAAGGCTCTAAAATCTTCAATAGTCTTCAAACATCACCTTCTAAAGTAATTTTGCCGAGAACGAAGAAGTCAATTAAGCTTGATGAATATATTGCATGCTACTTATGTGGAAACTTGTATAAAGCAAAATTTCTTCACCTCCATATTAAGAAATGTCCCAATAAAGGCCCAGCCGAACAGATGAAACAAGTAACAAGATCTGCAAAAAAGCAGAAATATCTCGAAGAAGATGACGCGGAACAAGTTATAAATTTAAACGAGACGTGGTGTCTGGCATGAGGGAGGGAGAAGTAAAGAATGAAGTACTGAAAGATCCTCTCCTTCAATCTTATGGGAGATTCATGTGTTCTTACTACGGCACAGATAAACACTTAACTAAAATGATAAGAAGAAAACTTAGACCGGTAACCGAGCTTCTTCTTGCTGTAAAACAGCTAGACAACAATATTGCCGAACTGAAAGACATCTTCCAGCCTAGGAAGAAGTATGTGCTTTTTAATGCCATCAAAAAGGTCCCTGGTTTTAAGATGGGGGTGTTCAAGACGCCAGCAATGGCGAATGAGATGGCCACTTTATTAAAGCAGTCTGCGAAACGGAATCTGTTAGAAGAAACCATGCATAGGACCGAAGAGGAAGAAAAACTAGCGAAGAAGTGGTTGGAGCTTATTGCAGAGGACTACATCGCATACATCAGCAAACATGCTAGGAGAACATTAAGGCCCTTCTACACCGGACGCGCCGTGCTGCGCTGCTCTGCGCAGAACATGCGCGCGGCGAACGGCGCACTCGGTGTGGACGGTGAACCGCGCAGCATCGCGCAACCTCAAGCATTCGTGAACACGACCCGGCCAGTGGCGGTATTTTGACGAACGTCAAAGGAAATTGTTCGACCTTGCGCGCTGTGTGTGGACGGGTAGTTGTTGCTGCTTGCCGTTTGAACACGAACAGTCAGTTTAATCCGAGTTAATTTTGCTGTTGTTGACTTCTAAAAAAATGGCTTTTGAATGGAATCATGAGAAGATTGAGACTCTAGTGAATGAGTATCGGTTAAGAAGTGAACTTTGGGACCCCAAAGATAATAATTATCATATTAAAAACAGGAAAAGTGACTCTTGGCGCGAAATCGCGAGTGAGGTAGGGTGTGATGTGGGAGAAGCAAAATCGAAAATGACTTCCCTACTGTCATCGTTCAGAAGAGAGAAAGCTAAGGAAAAGAAGTCACAGAATGTCACTGGTTCAGGTTAGTAGCCTACATTAATACATAGCTTCTTCAATAATTGTTTTATGTCTTGAAAAAATTCAAGGATAAAAAATATTTATTGGAATTAATTTGGAAATTCGCTTAAGTTAAGCAGGTCTGCTGCGTACTACGTCGTATTGTACTTCTACGGGGTAATGAACATCACAAGAACGGTTTTTACCGATACCATCCAAACTTCGTGTGGTTGTTTTATTATTATTATTTTTTTTTTTTTTATTGAACTAATTCAGTAGCTTATTTTCCATCAGTTTGTCTTTTATAAATACAAAAACCACACGAAGTTTGGATGAAATCGGTTACACCGTTCTTGAGATTTTTAATTACCCCGTAAAAGTAAAAAATCTGGACCAATAGTTGTCGGAATAATTCTGACATGTGATTGTTTACTTCCAGGTGGAGCCCAGATATATGTCAGCACTTGGTTTGCTTACAAGTTATTCGCATTTTTGAAGGAGAAGGATACACCAAGCAACACTTTGAACACAGAAAACGTAAGTATTTTTTACTTACTACATGTACTATACATTTCTCTTTGTATAAACCTTAAACAAAAATCTAACAATTTCAGAGCAGACTAAAAATAAAATGTAATAACGTTTAGCATTTTGGCATTCTGTTGTGCAGAAACTGAATTATTGAGATACTAAAAGAAACATTTTTACTGATTTTCATAAAATCAGTACCAACCCTTCAAAACGTATATATCTTGCAAACAATTATTTTGCAAGATATTTTTGTACTTTCACATAACACATATTTTGTTTTGATAAAAACTAATTTATTGAAATATCTCCAGTATATTCATTAAAAAATAACGAAGCACATTCGAGCGGACCTATATTTCTTGATTACATTCAATAAATATATTTTTGTTAATTTAATATAATATAAATACAGTCCTATATAAAAATAATATATTTTTAAGTTTTTGGTTTACGCTTATGCATAACGTTCTTGCCACGAAATTTGTCCAGTTGTAACAAAGTACTCAGCGAATTCATTGCGAACTGCCTTTCCGAACTTTTGCGTGCTTTCTTACTAATACCTCGAAGTGCTGTACCGAGGAATTCTTTTCTCCAATTTCCCTCAATGACGGTTCCATTCGGTAGTTCATTGTCAAAAGTAGCGACGGGAGTGTAGATATTCCTGGATGTTTCACTCCTTCTAAGGAAATTGTGCAAATAAAGAGTTGTAAGAACCACATCTTTGACTTTATCTGGTTCCAACAACATCGGTCTTCTCAACACTCTGAACACCGCTGAAAGAATCCCAAAACTATTTTCTGTGACTCGCCGAGCCCGTGATAAACGATAATTGAATATCCTTTCTTTGGAACCATTTTCAGCAATCCCAGAGTAGGGTTTCATTACGTTTTCATGCAGTGCAAACGCGTCATCCTCTAAAATAACGTAAGGCACCCGTTTTTCACGTCCTGTAAGTTTTTTTGGTTGAGGTGCATTCAAAGTTTTCCCTTCAATTTTTTTCCACAAGGCGCAGTTTTTAAATATACCACCATCAGATATACGACCCTGTGCACCGACATCAGCAAACAGAAAATTGTATTTTGCATCCACAAGCCCAAAAAGAACGATACTGAAGAAAGATTTGTAATTGTAATACTCGCTTCCGCTGTTCCATGGAGCTTGTATTTCGATGTGCTTCCCATCCACAGATGCCAAACAATGTGGGAAATTCCACATTTCTTCAAATTCCTTTTCATTCTGTAGCCATTCCTCCTCTGAGTTGGGCAGCTGGAACAAAGGACAGAGATACCATAACAACCAGTATTATGATATAGTTAAGGGGATTAAATACTGGAAATTCCAAAATCCATATTACTGGATAAATATTTTTTAACGTTCGTTTAAAACTTAACTTTGGTTCAAATAAGACAAGAAATTTCTTTTATTTCTACTGATATTCTATACAAACTAGTCTACTGGTCAGATTTTTATAAACTTGTTCTCAAAATAAAGGCAATACGGTTGAACCTTGGTATAAGGAATACTCATATATCAGAATCTCGGTATAATCAAGTCTCCTTTGACTTTCCATAACAGTAAAAGGTAATATAACATTTATACGACTAATAAAACAAAGTATTTTCTATTTCCAGTATTTAATCAACTTAACAGTAAAATAATTGATAACGCGATAGGTTTTACAGTGGTTTTGTTTTTCTGCAGGTTCCTATTGAACCAAATTCTCCTGGAGACGATGATGAGGAAGATTCTAATGAACCAGAACCTGTTGTGTCAATTGCCAATAAAAGTACGGCAACAGCACCGCCTGCTACAACATCCACTCAAAGAACTTTTGCTCCACCTCAACCCAAAAAGAAAAGGCAGAGTATGAGCATTGGCGACTCCCGGCTTGCTCAAGCGTACAGCATAATGGATAATGCCGGCAAAACCACTAGTGACGAATGCGCGACTTTTGGACAGCATATAGCTGCAAAGCTCCGAAAGTTTGATTGCCGTAATCGTAAATATTTGATGCACAAGATAAGCTCATTGATATACGAGACAGAAATGGATGTTGACAGACATTCTTCACAACAGCTGAGCAGTGATTCCAGCCGAAGCCAATCCACTTATTCTGCATTTCGGTACAATACCACTGATTTTGAAAACTCGTCCTCCTCAAAAAATAGTTATCTTCAATCACCTAATGAACATCGATCCACATCAGGGATTGACGAATATCAGCCACGAAATGAACCAACACTTCTCCATGTATTTACTGCACCTGACAACCCTTTGCAAAGCTTTATAAACGACTTCGAGGACAATGATTAAGAATCTATATCTACTCTGTATGATTACAATACTTTTAATTAACCGTTTGCAACCATTTTCATATTACAAAAAAACTTAAGATGCATTTTTAATTTGTAATGCCAATAATTAAAAAACCTTACAGCATCAACTTTCTGTTAATTCTATTTCAATTATGCTAAGTTCTATAAACTAGTTTGTAATAAATGATATTACTTACTTGTATGTAGCCTTTCAGTGCATTATTGAGAGCCCTGCACACTTCCATCACAATGTATGAAATGCTCTGTTTAGACACCTTGAAAAGGTACATTAAGCTTGTGAAAGAGTCTCCGGTTGTTAAAAAACGAAGTGTTATTGCCAGTCTGTCCTTAGCAGTTATAGCTCTTCTGTAATTTGTATCACGTCGACTGATGTCTGGCCCAATCAAATTGAGAAGATACTCAAAATCCTCAGACGACATGCGACAAAAGTTTTCAAACTGACCACCAAGGCGGAGTTCATTAAGCATGGTTTCCCCTCCGTACAACTCCCGACTTCTCAGTAGTGGCGTCACCCAATGACGGCGTGGTTTTCTCTTTTTCCGTAAAATATGTTCATTATAAATTACAATAAAAGCCGAAGCAACTAGTTCCGAGTCCATTTTCTTTCCAGCGCGCGCACCACGGATCACACCCGAACAACTACAAACATGTTGCTCTGTTTTGCTCTGTTTCGCGCAGTTTTGCACAGCGCAATATGCGCGGCGCAGCACGGCGCGTTCGGTGTGGAACAATCTTTAGAATCGAACCAGTGGAGGAAACCGAAATTGATCCCATTGACGGACGATGTAATGCAATTAAATATCCATGTGAAGAAAGTTGCCGAAGAAGCAAGTGTTGCTTTGGAAAAAGAATTTTCTTTTCCAGAATGTAGCAGCTTAAACAAAGCAACAATAGTTAAGCTGGTGCTATTCAACACGAAGAGGGTAGGGGATGTGACCAGAATCACCATTGATGATTTCGAAAAATCATCCAACATAAAAAAGGTACAGTCACCTATGAGATGCTGAGCGAATCTGAAATATTGCTTTCCTCGAATTACAAAAAGCTCCAAGCTAGGGGAAAAAGAGGAAAAATTGTAGCAATGCTCTTAACTAAAGATATAATCAAAAAACTTTGATCTTAAAACTAACAGTCAGAACTAACATACCTGACTCAAACCCATATGTTTTCGCCAAAACACCAGATGATGTATTCAAAGCACAAATCACTTTGAAGGAAGTGGCATTTGAATCGAAAACAAAGTACCCCCAGCTGATTATAGGGACGAGCCTAAAAAGAGAAATTGAAACGGTGATGCAAGCATTTAATTTTTCCAACAATGATCTGTCAATTCTGGCAAACTCCTTGGGCCACACATTGCAGATACACAGCCAGTTTTATTGTCTTCCAGACGAAGCCATCCAACTGCCGAAGATCAGCGTTGTCCTACATCGACTCTGGGAAGATCGGGGAACTGAAAGGGAAATCGATAAAAGAAATCAATAAGTATGCAGAATCTCTAATATATGACAAGGATGTGGAGAGTAAAGGTTAGTACAGCATTTAATTTTTTAATTTTTATTTTCTGACTTGATTTGTTTAAATTTAACTGTTAAAGGAACCGAAAATGAAGTAAATGATAAAACATAATACTAACTTAATATTTATCGTTTGTGTTAATACTTGGTCAAACTTTCATTTTCATTTAGTTTAATATAATGTTTTTGCAATAATTCTTAAGGGTCAATTACACGTGGCGAGTTTACTAGCTACTAGCCGGCTAGTTAGAAGCCGGCGAGTCGGCGTGTGCGCTAGTTGACGATTACACATAGCTTCCCACTCGCTCACTCTCCAACTAGTTGCAGGGTAGAGAACTGCGTATTGTTGAAGTGTTTTTAGTCATCTAAAATTTGTATAGTGTTTGTGATTTGTGAAAATGAAGTGGAATGGAAATGATATAGTTGTGTTTCTTGAAGTATACCGCAAATATCCTTTGTTGTAGGCAGGAACTACAGAAAATAGACAGAAGTAAAAAAAGTGGCTGTGGTACTGAAGAAGTGTATACGCCAAAGCTGAGTTGGTTTAATGACGCAAGTTACCTGAATGAGGTGTCATCAACAAGAAAGAGCACATCAAATATGGTAAGTAAAAAATTTATTAACAAGTAGTAAATAATTAATTAATAATTAATAATTAAAGTACAGTGGAACAAGGGAAATTCGAAGTTTTGGCGTGTCAAATTAAGGTATAAATTAGCGTCTGAAAATAATTGTGTATTGATCGGAAAATATGTAAGTTGACAAATGTTACTATTTGGCCCATGGCCACTTCTACACTTAAAACACATTAATTCCAACTTTCTCACATTGCCAGGGGAGTGTATTTTCTTCAGTAAAGTATTTCACGTATTTCTTCCTAATTCCCTCAGCAATCTTACTGTAGTTATTGCTGCTTAGTTTAGCCACAGGTTGCAGAGCAGTGGGATTTTCCCTCCAAAGCCCAGGTGTTACATTGCCAGTATTGAAATCCTCTCGGTCCATTGCTTGTTGTGGCATGTAGTTGCCTGGAGCAGTCTTTCTCAGCCAGTTATGCAGACTGCAAGCAGCAACAATAACTTTATCAACAGTATCAACTTTTACCTCAATTGGCCTCGAAAACACTCGGAATCGCCAGGCTAGTGTGCCGAAAGCATTCTCCGAAACTCGCCTGACACGAGAAAGACGATAATTAAATATTTTTTCTCCGTCACTGAGCTCAACTTTGCTGTAAGGTTTCATGAGATCTGGTCTTAGGGGGAAAGCATCGTCTCCGACAATAACAGAGCTCTCCGAAAATCCAAATGTTTTACTTTCGATTGCAATGTTCAGAGTACTGTCTTTAAATATTGCACTGTCACTCGCTCGGCCATTTCCTCCTACATCAATAAAGGTGAAGCTGTAATCGGCATCAACCATAGCAAACAATATAACACTATATGTTTTTTTGTAGTTGAAGTATACTGAACCGGAAAAAGGAGGTTTTTTAACGACGATGTGTTTACCATCTATAGCACCGACACATCCAGGGAAGTTCCAGCGCTGAAAGAATAACTTCTCGATTTCTTTCCATTCACATTCTGTTTTAGGAACCTGCAAAGAAAAAAATTTGTATTAAAACTTGTAATATTAAATGTAAAATATTAATAAAGTATTATTAGCTGTTGTTCTTTTGCAGTATCTGTCAAACAAAAGTAACCAATCGATACCAGATGAGGAGTCTGAAGGCGTGGCAATTGAGTCAGATGCAGGCGACACTGATAACAACTCCACTGGAAACATCATCAAGGCTCACTCGTCTACAGCTATGGGCCCACCAGAGCCTCCAAAGAAATGGTACAGAAAAACCCCACAACCAGATCCTCCCAGCCATGACATATCACAGGCAATTCAGAAACTTGACAAAATTGCACACAATGTAACTGAGGATAAGCAATATGAGCAGTTCGGTAGATATGTTGCTGCAGAACTCCGACAGCTACCTAAACGAGAAGCAATTTTGCTGCAGCAAGAAATTCAAGGTTGTATAACCCGTTCAAAGCTTTCTGTATTGGATAACGAACAAGAATTTCACCACTTCACATTTATGCAATCTCCAAATGGTGATGCACTTACTTCGACAACTACCTCTTCAAACGAAGAAGAAGATGTATTACTAACAGCCATGATAAATACGTTTGGAAAATTGAATTAATAAGAACTATGAATACAAATGTACTTACATAAAATCAATTCTTTTCCAGTGTTTGTAAACCTTATAGATACTTGTGAATCAATAGAACTATGTTATAATACAAATTTAATTACATGAAATAAATTATTTTTCATTGTTTGTAAAGCGTAGATAATTTATTAACACTCACTAGGGTGGGTCGAAAAAAAAATATTTTTTTTTTCAAACGCTCTAGGTCGGAAAAGTTGCCTATTGCTTTAAGAAGAAAAATGATGTAAAAATTTTCGAAATCGGTTAACATCTTCCGCTCGCGCATCACACTTAGAAAGTTTGAGAAAAAATTTTAAAATCACAAATTTTTGAGATTTTTTTAGCCGTTTAGTTCTATAAAAACTACGACACTCTAGTGTTATATGTCTTGTTTATAGCAAGAACAACTTATAAAAAAATATTTAAGATCATTTACTGAATGTTTTTTGCTGGAGCAACATCATTCAAATCGTTAAAAATTGACAAAATTACATGATTTGACTATTGCTCCGTGCTTAGTTGTCTGTTACAAAGGAATCATGCTCTTACTAAATCCAGTTATAAACGGTAAGAGCGAGCTAGACTTGTTACTTGCTTAGTGCATTGACCCCTCCCCCTCCACCAACCCAACCACGACAGATCCTCCCCTCATTCTTTCGTCAGTCATTAGTCGTCTGAGACAGGTGGCACACGTTTCGAAGTTGTGTTTTGTGTATGTGGTGTAAGATTATTCACATTCAGTGCAGTGCGTTGTTTCCGCTTACTTATTACTTTACTTAATACTTAACTTAGTCTTGTGTTTTCTAACAACTTATAATGGTTGAATCACAAACAGTGCTTACTAGGGCTGGGTTGCATCAACCGGGATCAAATACCTGGATCAGTAAATCCTGGATCAATTATTTGATCCAGGTATGGTGCAATAGAAACCAATACAACTTTCCTAGATCCTGGATCAAATACAACTTTGATCCTAGATCAAAACTGATCCTGGTTGGTGCAACTCAGCCTAGGAGTGTGATTGCCGACTCTAGACAAACGTTTTGCTGTCCTATATTTGGTGAGCCACAGAGTTTTATACAAAACAAACTGCCTACGTATGAATGTGTCCTTAAATGTTGCTTTGAGGAGCAATACAATTTGTCACTTGAGTCAAACAACAAGTTTGTAAGTTTCTCTAATGTAGCACTTACTGTTGCAAATCAAATAAAATTATTGTATGACAAAGCGTAAATTCCCTCATTGTCAAAAAGCCGGATTGTAATGCTCATCAAGAATTATTATGGTTCTTACACGAAGATAAGGAAATCCTATAACCGTGATAAAGATAAGGAATTGTTTAAAAGTAGGCTAGATGAATTTAAAGCTAAAGCCAAATCACTTTTCGACTGTGCTACTTGCAAATGCACTATGACATTGAATTGTACCTGCAATAAAGCCCCAAATATTTGTCAATGTGTCATTGTTATTGAATGTTCTTGTGAAAAGGAAAAGAAGATTCCTGTTCTTGAATTGCGGTTTATGTATCTTCAAAGGAATTACCGTATGGGAAAAATCGGATCCATCGACACAACAGTTACACAAAAAAGTTAACGTTGGAAGCTAAGAGGAAAGACCGTGAATTAAATCGAGTACTGAGTGTAAGCACTAAAGACAAATCTCAAGTAGTAGATTCTTCGAAAATCGATAGTGACAGTTTTACTGAAGACGAGTGTGAAGATGATGAATTTAAGCCATGTTCATCAAATAAAACAAAAAAATGGCAAATGAGAGTTCAACTTGGTGCAACGTCGCTAAACAGTGATCGCTTAGGATTGTCTGATCGGGCAACGGCTCTCATAGCATCAAGTGTTCTGCAAGACTTTGGGATAATAACCGAAACTGACCCTTCCTCTGTCATTGACAAAAGTAAAATAAGAAGAGGCAAGAGTCTTGTTAGGAAAGCAATGATCAGTGAATTTAAGCCGCCTGCGGAAAATTGGGGTCTTCTATGGGAGAAAAGATGATACTTTTGTTTTAGAAAAAGTGAACAATAAGCGATTTCGCAGAACTATTAATGAGGAGCACTATTCTCTTGTCCAGGAACCTGGGTCAGTCTATATCGGACATGTTTCTCCCTCCTCCAGTTCAGCAACAGACATAGCCCGCAGTATTATCACTTATTTGGATGAAAATTCTATTTCTTTGGAAACACTGGAAGTGGTAGGGTGTGACGGCACTGTGACTAACACCGGATGGAAGAGTGGTGTTATCCAAAGACTCGAACATCATATTGGCCGTCAACTACAATGGAGAGTATGTCTCCTTCATTTTAATGAGTTGCCTTTCCGACACTTATTCCAACATATCGATGGCCTCACTGCAGGGCCCAAATCTTTTTCTGGGCCAATTGGGCAACAGCTAAAAGGCTGCGAAAAATTGCCTCCAGTTGCTTTTGAATCCATTGAGGTTTTCATTCCTGACATAGAAAGGA
>JAGFPH010008021.1:15034-32828 GCA_018207615.1 Philaenus spumarius | reverse complement strand
AAATTCACACTGAAAATGGAAACTGGAAACACACTTAACTACCTGGACCTAACTATTAAAAAAATGCGACAACCAACTATCATTCGGCATATAAAGAAAACTTACATCTACCGACCAGATGATACAAGCATCCTCTCACCATCCTTATTCACAAAAAAATGGCAGCCTATAACAGCTTCATACACCGTCTCTTAACTGTACCATTGCAGCAAAAAGAATACAACCAAGAACTTAACATAATCAAACACATAGACGTTGCTAACGGTTTTAAAAGTTCAATCGTTGACAAACTTGTAAAAAGACACAAGAACAAGTCCCCAAAATCAACGAATTAACAAAAAGTAAAGTATATATCATGTGAATTCGGCAATAAATTGAATTACACGTTAAAGAAAGAAATGAGGAAAAATAACATCAAAGTCACATTTAGAACTGGCATAAAACTCGAGTCTAAACTAAAACCCCCTAACCAAGACTTAAGAGACAAAACAGAAAAAAACGGAGTTAGTTCTGGAGCATATGTAAAATTCCGTTGGATTTTTAATGAAGCAAGTGTAAGATTGGTGTCGATGGATAGGTAATGAGCTATAGAATAGTGCAGTACCGGGTGTTTGGTCTCAAAGTGCGACCGAGCCAGTGTATGACGTCATACGTCCAAGATGGCCACCACCGCTGACATTGATACCTTTCAAGCGCTCTAACCCGCACAACTTTTATTTAAAACAAGACAGAGAACAAAAAATGTTCCGAGAAAAAATGTTGTATATATTACCAAAACATAGAAAATTGTAGATAAACAATTTTAGTGCCTGTGTTATTATTTTCCAATGAAATTTTATTAAAACACATTATGGTTAACCTTCTTACAAGATTTTTGTTTGTTTTAGGTTGTATGCAGTTGATGTGCATATTAGTAAAGGTACGTAACGAGCTTGCAGAAAACAAAGAGCCTTTTATCAAATTAACAGCAACCTGAAATTGACATTCCAAATATAAAATGTCTTCACAGCAGAAAATTGAGACTGTATTAAGACTGGATCTTCTGCCTTCAGTAAGAAAGAAGAAGATGACCACAGACCTTTCCTTATGTATTTTGTGTCAAGAAAAAAATATTACCTCATTAGTGGTTCCTAAATCATACGAGAAGGTGTTAGAGTGTATTAAAAAGAGAGCGGGATGGGGCGAAACGGAATATATCAATATTTTAAGCCAGCTGAGTAGTTTTTATCCAGATAGTCTCAAGGAAATAAATGCTAAATGGCATTCTGACTGCTATAAGAAATGTACCCATAAGGACAACATGGAAAGAAGCGAAAGAGTGTACCAAAACCGTTTACTTCAGCCTATTCCTTCAACATCTGAATGCGAAGATACATCTCAAAAGTACACTTTAGGATCCAAAACACCATTATATGACAAGGAAAAGTGTTTTTTTTTAACGAAGTGGGTTCCAAAAAAGACCAGCTTTTTAAATTGGCAACATATTCAGCTCGTTTGAAATGTGCCATAGAAATGTCACAAAGAGAAGATTGGAAGATTCGCATCAGCGACAGTTCTGATCCTGGAGACTGTCATGCCCGAGATATTATCTACCACAAGAAATGTTGGAATACTAATGTTGTTAATGTTTTAAGACCAAAGCCATCTACAAGTAACCCATCATCAACATGTTACCAGGGAACAAACATTGAGTTTCTAGCTTCCCTCAGTGATTTTTTGCTAGAAGGAAACATAACGACAATGGGTGAAATAGAAAACTATTACAACACAATTGCTTCTAACAATGGCCTACTGGATGGTCAAAGGATGTCTAGGAAGCAACTGAAGTGTTTTATAGAAGAAGAGCTAGAAGCTTTTGGTATTATATTTAGTAAGCCTAAAAGACTAAACGAGCCTCAACGGATATCACTAAAAGTAACAGCAGATGTTGCGTTGGCAGGTACTGAAGAAGATTACAAGGATACTGAGCACGATATGAGAATTCTTCATGTAGTCCATGGGAAAGGCTAACTTGTCGGTAAATTGTGGGGGTTGGAATTTTCCTTTTTACCATAGTTAGATAGATTTGTTAGGATGCCAAAAAACTATGATTGCCATCTCAAAGTGGTAGCTAATAGAAATGGCGGCCAATCCAAGATGGCGGATGTTGAGTTTAAAAAAAAACCACAATATCTCTGGAACTATTCTTCCGATTTCATTTTTTTCTTTTTTTAAACAAAAGCTCTACATGTGTGCTACAAATTTTCTTATATACATTTTTTTGATAAAATCAACCGTTAGTTAGTAATTGTGGAAATATAAAAAATTTTCGGATTTTATGTGAAAATTGTTTTTTTTTATTTGTTGTAGCGTTTATAAAAATAATGTTGTAACTATAATAATAATTTTAGCTCAATTTTAAGTACCCGTACATAACAATATAATAATAATATATATACTGTATTAGTAATAATAGTTAATAATAATAGGTCAGCTTATGTGAGGACTAAAATTACATTAGAAGAGCGCCTTACATCAAAAACAAAAAAAGGATCCTATTCCGGAAGCAGCAAAAAAGATAAAAGATGATTTGAAAAACATCAAGAAACCTCAAATTTGGCCTCCATCACCTCACGAGCTTCACATGAATTACCTACTTCACTTATACATTTTTTACAAAGCCTAATTGGAGATTCAACACATCGATCATCTGTGGTGGTATCGTCAATTGCACAAGATATAGTATACGCTGTGTTCAAATGAACAATTTTGACTCCTAAACATGGTCCTTCTGCCGATGACATGTAAGACGCTAACTGGAAACGTTCAACTTATTTCAATTTTAAATCGCCTTGGGCATGGATGTAGCTATTCAAAACTTTTGGAAATAGATTCTGCATTTTGTATGGAGAAACTTAACACTGTCAGTGATGGTGAAATTCCTCTACCTACCAGCATACAGTCGGAATTCCTACAGTTATTATAGCCTATAACAATATGCATCAAGTGGAGCTGGCACTTCCCATCGAATTAATAGTATACTAGTTCAACAAACTTCGTCTACATGCTTATCTCAGAGATCTGCCAATACAGTAATCAAGGGAAAGCAACGGAGTACCTTGATGATGACGATCCCTGGTGTACAAGATTATATAATCAGTAAAAGGAAAAACCCTCCTGCAGTAACTACTGTTGAACTTCCACTTGAAAATGTTAAGGAAGCACAACTAAATAACATACTTTGGATATTAGTAGGCTGCGCAATGAACAATGTCAGACTGTATGTTCATGGGCAGGATTTAATATATTAATAAGAAAAAATGTGGCAATTTAAGCTGATACTGTTGTATATTTACCATGCATAAACAAGCCTGCAACAGACATGTCAACATTTCTTGAATTTTTAAGGCAGTGTATACAGATCAAGTCACAACTTCAGTTAACTTCAGTAAAACGCAAGCCGGATCCGAAATTTAATACAGAATCTTTTGTTTTTTTATCATCACGCAAATATAAAAATTATATAAAATGGTAAAAAAAATTATAAAATTGTTTGAAGTGAGTCAATGTCAAAGCACTCGGCTCCCTGATACTACATTGTTAAGCCTATCCTCGTGCAAGTCGCCGATTGCCTTCTTTTTTACTGCAGCAGACCATTCAATTTATGAATCGTAATGTGTAAAAAAAATCGTTTTCCCAAAAGTTTTGAATCACTAATTAAATTATCAAAATATGTATGTCAAGTTCAATGGACAACATTTTATTTAATCACCTGGTTTTTTATTTCTATAAAAAAATATATAAAAAGTATTCAATCTTCATTTTTTGAATTTGTTTTTTATTTAAATGTTATATAATTTGAAAAAGATGGCAAATAACTTTGTAGCCTTGGCGAAATCTGTGATTATACAGATAGTCTAGTCTTTGAAAGGGAATCCGCCACCTTTAATATATTTTTGTTTATTTTTTTTTGTGGAAATTGGCTGCTAAAGGTTTTTTTGCTTTTATTAGTGTTACTTATAAGGTTTTCAGGTGATACATTTTTTTTTTTCTTAACCCTTTGATGTACTTTAACGTACCGTTTTTATCGTTTTTTAGATATTTTTTTAACTTTGAATACCATTTTTGTTTTTTAACCAATTGTCAAGATTTTTAAAATATTTTGTTCCTTACAACCTAAAGAAACTTTTGTCTTATGGAAAATAAGGTAACTTAGCTAGAAAAAAGTTACAAACCAAATATTTTTTTATTTTTCACTAAAATATATAAAACACTTGTTTATCGTTATTTTTAAATTCATAGTGTTTTCCATAAGACAAGATATTGAAAATATAACGAAGAAATAGTGGTAAAAATTTCATAATTCTATGTCTAATACTTTAGATTTTATTCAATTTTATTTTACAACAAATACGGAAAATCCAACTTTCGAAAAACGGAGTTCAAAGAAGAGGCTTACACAATAAAATTCTATAATAATTGCCACTATCATGGATCCAGGCTGCGAACATAGAGGTAGTAAATATATTATGAAATATATATTTATTTATTTATGCTATCAAAAAGATACCTTTTATATATACTATTGGTCACATGGTTTAAAAATATTGATAAACACCAAACCAAAATATTTGAGTAAAAATCTAATTTTTATAGAAAACTAGACGTTTGCATATCAGCAGTAACGTTTTACTTGATTTATTTTTGTATGAAAATATGGTCAAATTTACATGAAAATTTACACACATACTCAGGAAAGTACAGTAGAGTCCCGGTTATCCGCCATAAACGGGCCGGTGGAAGGGCGGATAAGCTAAAATGGCGGATAATAATGAGGGTTGAACAAATAATAGACGTTTTACACCATTAATACTTTTTATTGTAAATTTAATGAGTAAATACGATATTTTGCAGTAATACGGTACTATATAATAGAAAAGAAAAATAATGGAATACAGTTATTTTCAATGAAATTACGAAATTGAATGACAAGATTGTTAGGATAAATACAGTAAAGGCACAATATAATACTGTACATAAAAAGTCCCGAAACTAATTACAGTTCGAATAAATTTAATGCAGAATTATCTGTACAAACAGAAAATTCAGATCAAGATTAAATAACACAACATAAACTACTGTACTTTCACCATACCATACTCAAAAACTTAATGTTAACGAATAACCTCACTGCACGCACTAAACACTTTGAGAGACACAGTTGTTTACAAAACGAGTTCGTACGAGCTGACAGTAAGCGGGTCGGGCCAGTGGTAGTGGGGGAATTCTCATGGTACAGTCAGACACAGAGCACGTACAGTCACTAACACCCGCAAGCTATCGCAGTCACGTACGCTCACTGACGCTTGCAAGTTATCGCAGACACGTACCGCTACAATCACTGACGCCTACAATTAAATTAAATAAGTGCCGCTGTTGTGGCGGATAACACGGAATGGCGGATAACCGAATGGTGAATAACCGGGACTCTACTGTATGTAGAATAAAATAATAATATTTTTGGAAAATGTTAAAAAATTCAAAAAATTTCCATTAAATATGGTGGATCCCCTTAATAACGTTCAAATTATAAATTTTAATGAATTATGGTTGAATTTCGACCACTGAGCGATCACTAGAACTTTGAAATACATATTAAAATATACAAACAAATAGCCTATTCTTTAAGTTTATAATAGGTCTTATGACCTATTTAACATTAAAAACATGTGTTTTTTTTTCTATGGACACTTAATCGAAAAAAGATACTGCCAGTTAACCATAGGCGTAACCCTCCACCCAATTGTAAAAAAAAAATTTCACAGTTTGTTTACACTTTGAATAATTAAAGTATATCGCATTACTAAAAATTGAAGTTTACTGATTATTAGTGAGTTTTGGACTACTTTACCACTATTGAAAGTACTTTCTTGACTATTATGTTTATAATTTATTTTAAATAAACAATTTTAATTAACACGATGTCTAACTTTTTTAACCTTGTACTAGCTAAAAGGTACAAGTTTTTATTAACCAGTAAAATTCTTACTATGATTTTAGTCAATCTTTAACATATTATCAATCAACATCAAAATTTTTATGAATAGTGAATTAATAACATACAACAATACAGTTTTGTTCCTCCCTCTTAAAATATTTTACACTATAATAAACTATAATCACCATTCTCATAATACCAGGAATAAAAACAAAATAAATACTCCTCAGTTTCGACTGAATAAATCTATTAGGAGCTATGGATTTAATTGTGTGTCATTTTTTAATAAGTTGCCTATGGCTGCCCGATTTACAACATTTAAAAAGTTTGATCAGGTGATTTTTGAATGGCTTGTTAAACACCCATATTATTCTTTTAACGAATTTCTTACAGATGATTTAAAAGACTTGAATTTTGTTTAGACACAATATTATGTATGAATGTTTTATTATTGGGTAAATATTTATTGTTGTTATGTTTGATGCTGTTATTATGCCTTTGTTAATTTATTTCTTTGTATTTTAATTTATTAATGTAGCAACTTGTACTTGAATTGTAAGTTTGTGACTATGTCTATTCCAAATATGTTTGGTCAGTGACAAATAAAATATGATTGATTGATTGATATAGGCCTAGTTAAGAGCAGGTCAAATTATTATAAAATAGGCCTGAATCACAATTGGAACTAAAAAGAGTATACCTAAATATATCAGTTTAAAGTGCTTTTGGAAAGCCTTAAATGTGTTATAATTATTATATTTCATTTCATTTTTATTAAAGCCAAAAGACATTTTTATGCATAGGCTACGTCCAATATAAATTAACATTTTTATATATTACAATAATTGATAAAAATATATATTCATAATTCAAATAGAATAATTAGTATAAATACTACAACATATAACAATTTTATACCAATCACCACCCGAACAATTAAAAACATATAAGTTAACAAATAATTTAAAACACAATTACACAAAGATAAGAAATCGTAACTATTAAAGCGGGGAATAAGCAATAAAATTTAAAATTAAACTAAAAATATAATATTCATAATTTAAATAGAATAGTTGATTTAAATACTACTACATATAACAATTTTATACCAATCTCGTTTTGAACAATTAAAAACATATAACAAATAATTTAAAACAATCATATAAACTACAGCTAACATTTAATTTAAAATTGGAGAACACATCCATGATTTCAATGCCGGCTACAGTTTGTTGCTGAACTCCTCCACAGAGTAGAAAGATCTAGACAAAAGTAGCTGTCTAAGGCTGTTTTTAAAGGGTAAAAAATGCTGCAAATTTTTAATGCTCTGTGGGAGCTTATTTATCAGTCTAGCACCAGCTTGTGCAGGAAGTTTGCTGTATAGATTTAGTCTGTGCTGTCTAGCACGATAATTATTAGCTTGCCTGGTACTATAACTGTGTATATCTTTATTTTGGATATGATCACATTAAATTTAAAGTAGAGTATCACCTCAAATAAACATATGTTACCGGCAAAGTACGAAATCCAGGCATTGTATAGAATGCCTAGACATTCTATACAATGACTAGCGGTTTTGGGCAAAGTGTGAAATGGAATAAAAATTACATTAATTTCAGCACTTTGCCTAGGCATTGTATATAGTGACTAGGCATTTTATAGAATGCCTAAAGGGTCAGTGGGCAAAGTATGAAATAGGGAAATATTGTTCAGAACATTGTTTATTATACAATATCAAAGTTGTTTATTATACAAAATCAAAGAAATATTCAAATTATGAGTTGAAAATGTTACATTTTATACAAAATTAAATAATTAAATAAAAAAAATTAATTTACTTGTTACTTGTTACAGCAGGGAAGATCGCTATGACACTTTGAATTGCACTGTCTATTGTTTTTCACACAAGCACATTTTTTTGTTTGGCATTTTGTTTTACAGGTGCATTTTACAAAACCTTGTCCACTTCCACATGACTGGGCATTTGCAGCAGAACGAAGTCCAGTTTCCAGCTCCGGAACATCTTCAGCTCTGATAAAATTGTTCTTGCAGACAGTAAATTGGGACCTTGAGTATAACTGTTTTAAAATTCCGTTTTTAGTACCCAGCTTATAAAAACCATCTTCTGTGACTTCCATTACTACAGCTAAGACATTTCTTAAATCTCCTTTTCCCTTATCAACTTCTGGGATTGAAACACAAACAGTGGATCCTTCAGCAGCTGGCGGAAACTTTTGGTCTGAAAGAGTTTTCATTTTTTTCGCTTGTTTTTCGAGATGCTCTTTTGACCTTTTCCTCTCATTAGCGATAATTTCTTTCCTGTAACACAATGGACATAATAATGTTTCTTCAGTGTTTCCAACATTGTCATCATTGTTGTCCTTGTTCATCTGGACTAAATTACCACAAGAAACATGAATATCGCAAAGACACATAGCACACCTATGTTTTTCATTCACACTCAGGGAACAGATATTACACGTGTTTTGGGTATCGGTTGTGTGCTCATTATGAACATGTTCAGCTTCTGACGCTGTATCATTTTTTTCTGAAGGTGGCATGGCGTCAGTGACCATGTTATGTGGTGAATCTCCTGGTGATTTCATCAAGTCATTTGTCACTCTCTCTAAGTCTTCTTCACTCAGGATGGTGTCTAATATTTCTTGCGGAAGAGAAGATGTTGCGAGACCTACTTTTACCTTGCAACCAAATAGAGCCTCGTAGGGGGTTCTTTTAATTCCAGAGTGAAAGGCCCTATTTTTCATGAGCTGAACAAACTTCAACCCTTCACTCCAATGGTTTGTTTGTTCATCCTGCATCCATGTTGATAACATATTTTCGATATCTTGGTTTGCACGTTCAACACTACCCTGACTTTGAGAATGACGTGGCTTACCATGGACAATTTTTAACAAAGGCCAATACTCTTTTAAATTTGATACTATTTTGTTTGAAAATTCCCTTCCATTGTCTGACTGCAAAATAGAGGGTGCTCCAATCATAGTAAAAATATCAACAAGGTTGTAAGCAACTTCTTCTGCAGTTTTGGTTTTGAGTGGCTTTAGAATAAAAATTTAGTCAAATGATCCTGGTATACCATTATGAACTTGAAATCCCTGTCCGGTTGTGATTGGAAATCGATTAAATCCACCTGACAACGAGAGTTAAACTCAGATGAAATGATTGGCTTGACTATGAGTCCTTTCTTAGAACCCTTCTGCTTCTTTTGGCATAGCTCGCACAAACTATTATACAGCTCAATATCATGACGTGTAACATTTTTGTACTTGTTATTTATCTCCTTTAACATTCTATCTCTTCCTCCATGACCAATAGACAAATGGGTTTCATGGAGGATAGAAAAAAGATCAGAGTCGTGGACGTAAAACTTTACAGAATTATCTCCAGGTCTCAACGGATAAATTAGTTTTTTAACATTTTCGACTATCAATACGTCATACCTATTTAGTAACCAGTAGTGACAAGGCTCCTTTTTTTGCTTATTCTTTGCGTCTTGGACTTCTAACACTAGTTTTCCATATTCTTCTTCAGTCAAACACACACAATTTTTGGCACTGCCTTCGCGTAACTTGACTAGTTCAGCCGTAAACCGATTCTTCATCGTTGACAGCCGATCAACAGCAACAGAATCCGTTTGCTCCATAGCGATAAACAATATAGTAGGAGAGTAATGTCACTATACACCGACACTATACAGTACGTCCGCACAACATAGCAGTAGCGTTGGAACTGAGGTTAGGCGTGGGGTTAGGGCCGGGAGGGGCGGGGAAGTAAACATGTTGAGACTTGAAACAGTGTTTTCATACTTTGCCTGATGCGCCTGCGGGCATTATATAGAATGACTAGGCAAAGTATATAATGCGCGATATTTCATACTTTACCTGCCCCGGTTTAGGCATTGTATATAATGCCTAGTCATTCTATATAATGCCTGATTTCGTACTTTGCCGGTAACATATATATTATTATTATATTGTTACGTACTTAAAATTAAGTTAAAATTATTATCATGGTTAAAACATTATTTTTGTAAACGCTACAACAAATTAAAAAAATTTTCACAAAAAATCAGAAAATGTTCTATATTTTCTTAATTACTAACTAACGATTGATTTATCGAAAAAATGTATACTATAAAATTTGTAGCACACATGTATAGCTTTTATTTAAAAAAAGAAAAAATGAATTCGGAAGAATAGTTCCAGAGATATAGCGGTTTTTTTAAAACTCAACATCCGCCATCTTGGATTGGCTGCCATTTCTATTAGCTACCACTTTGAGATGGCAATCATGGTTTTTTGGCATCCTTACAAACCTGTCTAACTATGGTAAAAAGGAAAATGACTACCCCCAAATTATACCATTTTCTTAAATTTGACTAGCTGGCCCATGGACTAATGAGGCATCAAAGATTTTATGCAAGGCTGTGTTAAAATGTGAAAAATGGACATTTACAGGTAGTTTTGATGATGTTAATGTAGAAGAAGTTGTTCCTGAAGAAGTTTTTATTTTTTTTAAGTGGTGTTGTCAAGGACAGATAAACGTCAACAGTGCTCCACAAAGTCGTGATGTTTACATAACAAAAACTTCCCTAAAATTATCACAACTTTTTATGTTTGAAATACTTTCGCCAAGGCAAGCTTCTAACGTAAATGCAATAACCAGTCGTCATACTCGACAGTTACCATTGCAAGTGGCAGTGGGGTTAACAATGCACACTTCTACCCACATTAAATTTATTATTAAAAAGCTAAACAGAATTCGTGTATCCATAGATTATGGAAAAGTTCTTCGGCTCAAAACAGAAATTGCATCAGAAGTTATAAGTCGTACTGAAGAAAGTGGAGGAGTTTATATTCCTTTGGACTTGGTGAAAGGAAGATTTGTTTATTGTGCTGTGGACAATGTAGACTTCCAAGAGGATACTCCTTATGGGAAAGGAACGTTGCACGGAACAGTCATGGTTATTTATCAAGCAAAGGTGGCCTCAGACTTAATGAATCCGATAGAAATATCTGGAAAATCTTCACTTCGTTCTTTAAAAAGTGTTCCCCAGTTTGTTTCTGAAACTGTTATAGGCAGCATTCCTAAACGATCCATGCCAAAAAACCCAGTGCTAAACTTAAATACAGCTTCTACAGAGGAAAGTGTAAACGATTTGTGCTCATACAAAAACGAAGACCTCATTTGGATGATAGCCCAAAGTTCTTCACTGTCAGCTTTTGTAGACTTGAATGTAAACGAATATCAAGACAAACAAGACACACCCTAGGATGATCCAACGATAACAAATGCAGTTCCGGTCTGGGCAGCCTTTAATTCAATTACAAATAACAAACCAAGAAAAGAAACAAGAATATGTGTATTGCCTCTCATAGATTCTAGCCCAACTAAAGTAGAAACACAGCTCAGTTTCATGAGTCAATTGGAGAAAGTGACGTCTAATATTGCACATGGCCAGAGAACTGTTGTGACTTTGGATCTAGGACTGTACAGACCTGTATTGAAATTGTCTATGGAGAAAAAAGAAATATCAAAAAACTGGGTTCTTAGACCAGGAGAGCTACATATCACTATGGCAATGCTTCGCTGTATTGGGAAATTTATAAACGGTACAGGTTTAGAAACTACGCTTACTACTATATGATGAGACTGTTGTATCCCAAATTTTGTCTTTAAAGTGTGTAAGAAGAGCAGTTAACGCACATTCATCCCTAAGGATAGCAACTTTCAAGTGTGTCCTAGATGAATTTGTCAAAGACAACAGTGCCATAGAAGAGATTATAAAGCCAAAGTTGGACAAGTTAATAACAGATTTACAAGGAGAAACTATAGAAGAAATTAAAACTAATTATTTGGAAATAATGGAGGTTGTGAAAAGTATCAACGTCTTGTCAAAACTACAATGTTTCCAAGCTAAAGAAGCACACGAAAAACCAACATTTAAAGTTGTACTTCAATACATTACCATGGTTGATACGATGCTTCTATTTATTAGATCTGTCCGAACTGGTAACTGGGCATTGCATCTGTCATCCTTAGAAGAGTTTGTAAAGTACTTCTTTGCGCTAAATCTCTTGAACTATGCAAGTATGTTAGCTTGGTATTTGGCGGAAATGAGTCACCTTGAAATTAAAGACCCGCATTTGTGGAGTGAGTTAAGTAGTGGAAGTTGGGTTGTTAACAAAACGAAGATACATTTTTGTTCGCTAGGAACGGATGAAGCTCTTGAACAAGAGAACAGAGCAATGAAAGTTCTTGGAGGTGTGGTCAACATTACTCAAAGAAAACCGGCTCTCACACGATTTTTCTTAGCGACTCCAGAACTTTCTAGAATAGCCAATGAAGCTAAAGAAATGTTGGGTGTGACAGATAACAAAAGATTAAAACACCATCATCTTACATCGTACAAAGCTTCTCGCTAAAAGAAAGATGCTCAACAGATTTATGACTTTATCATGACAATGACAAATCCTGTTACATATGAAGGCAAAGAACTAATTAACATCTGCACAAAAGTTGTTTTCACAGAAACTATCCAGAATGACACAACAAGAATGACCGAAAAAGGACATCAGATGTACACAGTTTTCAAACAAGAACGGATCCAATCTGAAAAGACAAGCCTATGGTCACCAATGAAAAAAGCAAATCTTCAATTGTGTAATAAAGCCAGCAAAGTTGTTATGACAAAACTGCCGGATACTGTAATACAGTTGAAGGCAGATCGTTCTCGTTTCACTAGACTATTTATTGTTACGAGGAGTCGCCCTGACATCGATCTGCAGCAATGTCTCAGCAACTATGAATTTTCTGCTGTTCCCCGATCTAGACGGATCAATTATTATGACTAGCAACAATAGCAACTTGATGAAAATTCTTGAAAGGCTTGTAGTATCGATCCCTTACTATTCGATTCAACAAGCTGCATGTTCATTGTTCATCCAATGAAGCATATGCTCAGTCTAAACAAACCAGTCCCACAAAACACTCTGAAGCCATTATTGATGGCATGGCAGAGGTCCAATGTTTGCAAAAGAATTTAAATGTAAAGACGTGTTTGGATCTTTCAAATGAGTTCATGAAGAAGATAGATCGCTATCTGACGAAATATGATGAAACTCACTAAGTTTTTGACACGTACATCGAAGACTCACTAAAGAACTCAATGAGAAGGAAAAGGGCTGATCAAGTAACGCCTGTTCAATATAAAATCACAGACTCAACAGATATAAGGAAAGTAAACATCAAATCGTTACTATCACATCAAAGTACTAAAAAAGAGTTGACAACTTACTTCGCTCATAAAGCAGTTACATGCACAAAAAACAAAGAAAAATATAGTTGTTAGTTGGAGGAAAGAGGCAAAGTCTTCGCTTGGAAATGATGTTACACAGCACGCACATAGTCATGAGGAAGCTGATACAAAAATTATATTACACTGTTTAAATGTATCGGTCTGTGCTTCGACCCTACACATCTTCTCATCAGATACAGACGTATTCATTCTGTTATTGTGGTGATCACAATTTCTTCCACAAGACTGTGTATTTATGACTGGGACTGGAGCTAATAGGAGGTCAATAGAAATTAATCGTGTGTACTCTTCCTTAGATCCCAAGCAAGTTAAAGCATTATTAGAACTTCGTGCATTGTCTGGGTGCGACACAACAGGATGTTTTAAGAACAAGGGCAAACAATCAATCTGGAAAGTTTTTGAATCCTCTGAAGAGAAAATTTTAGATGCATTTAGTAGATTAGGATGCCCAGTTATGTTTACGATGGAAGATGAACATTTGATAGAAACGTTTATTTGCTGCGTGTATTTGCAAGGGAAAAACTTTTCAGACATTGGTAAACTCCGTTGGTGGCTATTTACATAAAAAATGTGCTAAACGAAAATTTGCCACTAACAAGGCCAGTTTTACACCAACACATTTTAAGATCTCACTATCAAGTGTTGGAGTGGCAACGGGCTAATCTTCCACACCCGGATCTCCCAGACCCATCTAATTATGGGTCGGAAAAGAGGGGAACTGAGTATTTACCTGTCACAAGTAATACACCATGTGCTCCAGAAACTATTTTACAATTGGTACGTTGCGGTTGTAACAAAGGACGATGTGCTATTAATTGCAAATGCCGGACTCATCACTTAGATGTACAGAATTGTGCAAGTGTGGGGGAGAGGAAGAACAATGTGACAACAATGAAAATGACGATCTAATACATCTGTCTGACTCAGATGATGATGTATAAGTTAAATTCTTGTTTCTAGCTTCCTTTATTTAGTAATTGAGTAATAATAAAGAGGATTTGGTTGTGTATTCTCAGTACTGAAATATTGGTTTTGCTTTTATAAAACAAAATGTTAACTGATTTTCACCTTTTTTCATTAGGATGCATATATTTTGGAAACTTTAATATTTACGACATTTTTTTTCAGAACCTCTTTTGTTCTCTGTCTTGTTTTAAATAAAAGTTGTGCCTTACAAAATCTTCATAAAATCAAACGTTAAGGAGTTAGAGCGCTTGAAAGGTATCAAAGTCAGTGGTGGCGGCCATCTTGGACGTATGACGTCATACACTGGCTCGATCGCACTTTGAGACCAAACACCCGGTACTGCACTATTCTATAGCTCAATACCTATCCATCGACACCAATCTTACACTTGCTTCATTAAAAATCCCACGGACTTTGATATATTTACAATTGCCCCAACACTAAATATACAAAATGACTTGCGACGATGGCCCAAATTTTTACATTGGCCAAACGGGATGCCTTTCAAAAAAACGTTTCAAAGAAAATTTACCATCAACAAAGGGAAAACCCAAGTGTGCCGTTATTAGATTTCCACGTTTGCAAAATTTTTTTTCCACCAAGAGATAACGTTAGTGCTTTTACAACGTACTTCTTTTACCGACACTCTTGTTCAAGTAGTTCCATTTTTACCGCTAGGCGGCGACTCGGTACAGACGCCGGCTTTAACGTCAGTTGCCACTCTGTGCAGTCAAAAGTTTATCTGAGATCGACCAGCTGGTAAATCACGTGACCTTACTTTAGACTCGGTTTGCACGTTATCTCTGTTGAAGCGAAGCCATTTTACTGTCCGTTTTGTTAAAGTCGCCTGATGTCATGGCTTTGTTCTGTTCTCGTTCTTAATTTTATAATGAGTTAGTCGCGAGTTTAACTGCGTTAGTAATTACCATGCCATTGTTCTAAGTCCTATTCTTCTAAACACCAGGTATGTGCATTTTGTGTTTACAAAATTGAAATGTCTTTTGCGGTCACCCATTTAACATTGGCTTTGTTATAAACTTTATTTGTAGGTTTGCTACTATGTAAATTTAAGCTTATTTTAATTTTGTAAATAATATTTCAAACTCTAAGAGTATAACTTACAGCTGTGTAATTCATTTTCTTCTTTAAAAACTTTCTGTACAGCCTGAACATTAAATTTTATGTAACTAGCCTATTTTTCAAACTAAAGCCTAGCTTAAACATTTATATAATTTTGTACAAATTTTAAAGCTGTGTAATCTATAACAATTAAGGACCTTTAAAAAAGACTGAGTTAGTTTGTCCAACGGTACCGAACCTGAATGCAGAGCGTCTTCAACACCAATAATAGTATCGAATAGCATAATTATAAACCTCTCTAAAATATGTGTATCACTGGTGGGAGTACCACACCATGTTCTGATCTTAATTGCAAGTACTACCCACATGTTCTGGTGCTAAAGACAACTACAACATGCATCTTTAATGTTTATTTTCGGCGACAGTGCGTTCTTTTAAAATAGCTATGAACTAAAAATACTATATTTCCAAAAAACTGCAGTGAACTTTATAAGAAACTTTTGAATAGGCTGTGTACTTTTATGTTTTTGTAACAAATGAATAAATCTTAATATATGTCTTTTATAATTAATATATTTGGGAGGAGCAGCTATAGCAATTTTCGGACCTCAGCCCTAAGGGCTCTATTAGAAATTATATATGTACTTTTTTTTATAGAGAGACGTCTCACCATTTCTATTTTTTTATTATTTAATTATACTTAGCTTTACAGTTGGCCAACGACATAAATGTTACTTATTAACAAATCCATGGTACTATATGTTAAATTTTTGTAATTCTGTCTAATTTATAATTTTGTATAAACCTTGTAATCATTATTCATGGGGAGGGTTTTTGACTTTTATTTTGGGGAGGGAACTTTAAATTATATATTGTAATCCAACCTTTTTTATTTTTTTGTACTTTAAGGGCATGTAAATTTTTTCTTTTTCATAATTAAGGGCATATAATACTTTTTTTTAATTTTTGGTTAATAAACCTAAATTGAACCTAGTTTTTGGTTTATTGAGTTAACCTCAAGGTATAATAACATTTTTGTAAGTGATCAGCTGAGACATTTCTGCAGTTTGGTGAGTTTGGTTTTAAAGGTAAGTCTTTGAACATGTCCAGTCTATGTGGCCCAGTATAGCTTCCGATTCTTTTAATTCATTTTGTCTAAGACTGGTACACAAGAAATTGAAATATGCTGAACACCTCATCGATAGTTGCCACAGTTACATCGACAGTAAAATGGACATATTGCACATAAGTAGTAAGGAACGAGTGCATGAGTATACATGAGTGCATTGGAGGAGTTCGAAATTTACAAAACGTTCAAACAACAACCTAATAATATACTAAATGAACAACTCTCGTTCTCCTCCAATACTCTATTCGACAGCATCATCAAAATGCAACAACAGCAACCGTTTAATCAAAGTTAGATAACGAGATAAGAATAAATAGCCAGTCGCAATCGGTTCATTGGGGTGTTTTGGCGATTTTGCCGATAATATAATTACACTAATCTTACCGACTTTGTAGGTGGACTGTATAGAATATAGTTGCTCGTTCTTCCGGACACAGATGCTGATTCAGCGAGATGAGGAAGGCGGGTGCACCCTGGCGAAGCGATTGGACTTGACTCAAGGGAGACGCGAAGTGTTCTCATTAATAGCTCAATCACTACTGCCGAAACTTGCGTTAGTCAACTTACCCCCTCCCATTACCTCTGTCTTTTACTACTATTTGTTAACAGGCATAAACATACTCCCCAGCGCTGAAAATACTATTTTCAGAAAAATAAAAATCTCATTGTCTTTGTAATTAAAATAAAGGTTTAAAACACTTAATTTTGTGGCTATAAAAGAGCATCAAACAAAACATAAATCTTCTAGAAAAAATCAACAAAATTAAATATCACTTTTATGTTAAACAAAATTGGTTTTACTGCATTGGTAGTGGACATAGTTTTATCACTGGTCGGTGATAAACTGCTCTTTTGGTTCGTACGTTAGCTACGGGGATAGTTCCATCTTTGCCTGGAAATGTCTCCTCGACTATCCCCATTTGCCAGCTTAGGGGCGTAATATTGGTATCCATCAGAATAACTATGGTTCCTGTTTCAAGCTGTTTTGACTGTTCTCTCCAGCGACTTCTTACTTGCAAATCTTGTAAGTATTCAAGATGCCAACGTTTCCAGTAGTCTTGCACAATCCTATCAAGTAATCTGTACCGACTTAGACGGTTAAGTGGTGTTTGTAGGGTGTTAATCGAAGGAAAATAGTCCAGAGTTGGACTCAATGTTAAAAAGTGTGCAGGTGTCAACGCAGAGGGAGCATTCGGATCATTACAGAGTACAGACAAGGGTCTACTGTTCAAAAGAGCTTCGATTTGAATTAGTATCGTGTTCAGTTCTTCATAGGTTAAGATCTGCAATCCAATAACTCTTT
>JAGFPH010008021.1:0-14934 GCA_018207615.1 Philaenus spumarius | reverse complement strand
CGTGTTCAGTTCTTCATAGGTTAAGATCTGCAATCCAATAACTCTTTTCAGATGGCTCTTTACACTCTTGACATTGCTTTCCCAAAGTCCTCCAAAGTGAGGTGCTGAAGGTGGATTAAAACTCCATTCTACCTTGCAACTAGCCAGTTCTTTTCCTATGGCAGTTCTGAATTCCTCAGAGATACTAAACTTGTGCATTTCTTCTAATTGATTGCGGGCCCCAATAAAATTTGTTCCGCAATCCGAATATAATTTTGAACACGGTCCTCTTCTTGATAAAAACCTTTTTAAGGCATTAAGAAAACATTCTGTAGAGAGATCAGCCACAAGTTCTATGTGGATAGCTTTTACCGTTAGACAAACAAACAGGCATAGGTATGCTTTTTACGGTTTTAATTTTCTTAAGCGAGACATGGTTATCATGAATGGTCCTGCGTAGTCTACACCAGTATGTGTAAACGCTTTTGCTTCGTGAACTCTAGCTTCAGGCAACGGTGCCATCTTTGGAGTTATCGGTTTAGGATTCACTTTGAAACAGATGTTACACTGTTGAATGCGACGTCTGACTTGACCACGAGCAGATAGAATCCAATATTTCAGTCTTAGTAAGGCTAAAACTAAATGTGACCCAGTATGCATATTGTGTCGATGGTAGTGATCAATAAGAAGATCGACAAATTGTTCATTTTTTGGTAAAAGAAGCGGATGTCGCTGGTTATATGGCAAGTCACTATATTCCAATCTACCTCCCACTCTTAATAAATTCTCTTTCATAAATGGATCCAGGTAAAGCAGAGTTTTCGGTACAGGCAGATTATTAGATAGTTGATGAATACATTCTCTGAATTTGTTGCGTTGGATGGCTTTAATCCATGCTAATTCCGCTCCTTCTAGATCTTTAGCGGAAATTGGATGCTTTACTATCGACTTTAATCGTAGAAACCTGAAGACAATGGCGGTAGCTCTCAACAACACCTGATAAGTTGACACTCGTGCTAGCATTGGTTGCAGAACAAACTCCTCTTGATGCATTGCAACAGAAGCAATAGTTTTCTGTTTAGTTTCCTTAGAGATCACAAAAAGTGGTGATTTTTCAGTTGCAGCTGATGATGGCCATTCTTCTTCATGTTTTCTAAGCCAATATGGACCATTAAACCAACATGGGTAATTAAGCAATTCAGCTGGACTAAGACCTCTTAATAGGCAATCGCTGATATTTTCTTGTCCTGGAACATGTCTCTATGCAAACCACTGTTACATGTTCTTGAATGTTTGCCACTCTGTTGGAAACAAAGCTTTTCCATGTGGGCGGGTCAGACTTAATCCAGTGAAGCGTGACTGTTGAATCAGTAAATGCTGCGATGCTATTAAAACAATGTCGACTTGAGATCACCTTAACAATATGTTTTATAAGTTCTGACAGCAGGAGCGCAGCACATAACTCTAATCTTGGAACCGAAACTACTTTCTTTGGTGCGACCTTAGATTTTGCACACAACAATCTTACATCACAATTACCATCAATTAAGTCCGTCTTCACATATACCACTGGACTGTAAGCCTTTTCACTCGCGTCCGAGAATCCGACCAAGGTCGTCCGTAAACCAGGACATATTGCACAATGGTGACCAACTTTAAAGTTAGATAGAAGCGGTAATTCTTTACAAATTGGATTCCACTTATCGATGATATTTTTAGGTGGCGTTTCATCCCAATCCACGAGCTTAATCCATAAGTCTTTTATTAGGAGTTTTGCTACTATGGAGACAGGAGCTAACAGTCCTAGCGGATCAAATATGCGAGCAACAATGGATAGCATATTACGTTTGGTACAAGGTACATTTTCAACTTGAATTTTGAAGAAAAGGAAATCTTCCTGAGGCAACCATTGCATTCCTAAAACCTTAGCGGAACTGTCTTTATTAAACTCCGGAGCATAATTTTGTTTCTCTTCTTCTGGGATTTCATTGAGAACAACATCAGAGTTGGAACACCACTTTCTTAATTTAAATCCTCCAGAAGCAAACAGTCGGTTCAGTTGGTCATATGATGTCAATGCAGTTTTATAATCAGGAACAGAGCAAACCACATCATCCATGTAAACGTCTCGATTTAAAATTTCGGAAGCGAGTGGAAACCGAATCTTTTCACTATCGGCTAACATTTTCAATACTTTTAAAGCGAGGTATGGTGAACTTTTGATTCCGAAAAACAAAGTGTTAAATTCATATATTTGCATTTCTCTGTCCTTATTAGGTCTCTAAAAGAACCTTTGATACTTGCGATAATCTTTGTCAACATTAATCTGCAAATACATTTTACTAACATCAGCAGACAGTACTATTTTAAACAATCTAAAATTTAATAAAATATCAAATATTTCGGCATAAAGTTTAGGTCCAGTGTGAAGCAAATCATTAAGCGAGTATCTGGATGTGGATACGGTACTGGCATTGAAAACAATTCTAAGCGGGGTTGATAGTTTTTCTGGTTTATATATACCATGATGAGGCATATAATAAGCGTCACTGTCATTTCCATGTATGGGTCCCGATACATAACCTTTTGAAATGTAGTTTTCCAATACCAACTTATAGTGATTATACAGATCAGGGTGCTTAATTAACCTTTTTTCAATAGACATAAACTGGTCTTTAGCAAATTCTTTTGTATTTCCTAATAATGTTGGTGATAGCTAGAACAGAAGCGCCACAGAATATATACCCTGCTCATTTCTGGAATAGGTTTCCAAAAATAGTTGTTCACATTTCTTTTCATCTTCACTCATGATTTTACACTCCGGGATCTCCTCAAGCGACCAAAACTTTTGAACTAGATCTTTCAAGGAGGGCTGCAAGATTAGACAATTACTACCAATAAGATTTGTACAATGGTTGGAGCTAATCTCTCCCATTATCAGATATCCTAGCGAACTCTCAACAGCCGTCAGCATATTTGGGGGCCCAAATTTCTTTCCTGAACCTGACAAGTAAGGCCATAGCGCAGCACCCAGTAGTATGTCTATTTTACCAGGCGTACCAAATTCAGGATCAGCGAGCTCAAGACCCTTAATATGAGCAAAATGATCTTTCGAAATGTGATGAGTAGGTATTGGATCGTTCAAAAACTCTCCTACTAAGGCCGATATTGTAAATTTGATGGAGTGATTTTTTGTGGAGCGAAATGTTAATGAAGTTGAATATTTGGACTTAAGACCGCCAGATCCAATCCCTTTGACCACAGTGGCAGTGCTGGATTTCGGTAAACCTAACATATCGCAACAAGCTGGTGTAATAAAGTGCGATTGACTTCCATTATCTATTAAAGCACGAACCTGATGAAAATTCGCAAAGTCATCTTGTATTTCAATTATAGCAGTAGCTAACAATACATTAACCATTGGCGCGATTTCAATTTCCGAAAAACATGAACTCTCATTCGACTGAGACGTGGTTTTATTAGCAACAATGGAACCCGTAATATTTTTAGTAGTTGGTGTGGCAAGGACAGTGAATTCGTTATCCGATTTCAAGTTCTTGTTTTTACTTAATGGTGTCTCTATCTCCCTGTGTAGGAGTGAGTGATGTTTGCGGTGACACTTTGTACAAGAGTTTTCTGAAGCGCACTTTGCATAACTGTGTTGTTTGAGAGACAAACAGTTAAGCAGGCATTGCATTTTTTAGAAGCATCCCACCGATCGTCGACAGACATTTTGTGAAACATGGGACATCTGTATAATTGATGTGTTGGTTGTGAACATAAGGGGCATTTTTGTGAGGTTAGATTCTTATTTTGAGGCTTTGTAGGGATAAATGTATGAAAATTTTTAAATGTTTGTGATTTTTGTACACCAGGTATTACAGGTGGCTTCCTAGTTCTCCCTAAAATTTTTGATTGTTCAATAACAAACATCATGAGGGATTCGAACTTAGGCATTTTATCTTTGCGTACAGTCATTTCAAAATTGCGTGCAGTTTCACTATCTAATTTCTTTAGTGCAAAATGTACAAATATAAAATCAGATAAATCTTCTATTTTTAGTTGTTTAAGAGCAGAAACAGCCTCAACAAATTGTTCTAAGAATGCATTTAGCGATTTTTCCGATTCATGCGGAATTGACTTAAATTCAATAATTTTTGTAAGATATAAGGCAGCAAGTTGTCTTTGATCTTCATACCGATCAATAAGAGTTTTATATAATAGTTCATAATTTTCGGCAGTAGGTAACACACCTGTGCAAATGGTTAGTGCCGGGCCTTGTAAATGTGTAACAAGATAATTTATTTTTTCTAGATTAGTTTGCTAAACAATTGATAAAAAACAGGCCATTTTTCTGGTGAACCATCAAAGTTACATACTTCCAGTTTTGGAAGGCGTGGCACTGCCTGCGCTACGGTTTGAGGATTGCCAGAACTATCTCCTTTTTGTTTACTTTTTATTTTATTTTCTATCTCTGTTAAACTATGGGCTATATAATTGCACATATCACTAACAGCGTCTAATGGAGCATAGTTTAGAACAAAACTTTCATCTTCTTCTAAATTTAATGATTGCCAATTATCTAAAGCGTCAATAAATTCGGATCTTAGCGACGGCACAGACTTTGCTTGAACTATAAACCTTTGTAAAATATCTTTATCCGACAATTTCTTTGTTAGATCGTAAACTGATTGTACACGGGAAAACAAATTATCTTTTTTAGCTAAGGCTAACTTGATTTTTTTTGTACCCGACATTTTGCTATAAGAAGTAAATATCTTATTTGTATATTTTATTTGTAAACAACGTTTTCAAACTACTCCCAATATTCATCAATAAATGTAACTAATTAGTTTCTTGTTGTTTGTTGACTAAGCCACATGTACATTACAACCAAATAAAATGCGACTAGTGAAAGTAATATATTTTGATTTTCCTTTATCACTGTCAATATAATATTGATAAAATACTTTTATAAATTCACAATATAAATTTTTCACAAAATATAATGTTTTTCCCAACTCGACAGAGGTAAGGGAGTTCACTAACAGCAACCGATCCGTGGCCGAGGGACCAATGTTTTGGCGATTTTGCCGATAATATAATTACACTAATCTTACCGACTTTGTAGGTGGACTGTATAGAATATAGTTGCTCGTTCTTCCGGATACAGATGCTGATTCAGCGAGATGAGGAAGGCGGGTGCACCCTGGCGAAGCGATTGGACTTGTCTCAAGGGAGACGCGAAGTGTTCTCATTAATAGCTCAATCACTACTGCCGAAACTTGCGTTAGTCCCCTTACCCCCTCCCATTACCTCTGTCTTATACTACTATTTGTTAACAGGCATAAACATTGGGGAGTACGTACCGAACGATGTAACATATTTTAATTTTGTGATCGTGTGAACTTAAATGTGTTTAAAAGTGTTATGTTGTGTTGTGTGTTATTACGTATGTACTGTGTATGCTTTATTGACAAGCTCCGTATGGAACGATTTTAATAAAAACTAAAATACTTTATATGATCTGAAGATGGACTCACGAAGCCCGAAACTGCAGTAATCTGTAAATCAACGAAAGGATTAGTTGACATACCGAAAAAAAAGGTAATTTATTTATTTATGAAGTGAAACTTATTTTCCTGCTTTGTATCTTTTCTCTATACCTCGATGAAACGCCTGTATTTTACTTGTATTCAACTCGCAATTTACAACATCAAATTTACACTTTTTCCTGTTTTTACGACAGTTTTAAAACTGAAATTCAACCTAAAAATAATCTTTTATGTAAAATTACAGTAGATTCTCGACCAACAGTTACCTTTTTGCATACTTTCAATTCTGTATTTTGGATTAGGAGTAAATTAATGCAATATCTATTAGGTTGTTATGTTTTTATAAGGCAGGTGTGTTTTAAGTTACATTTTAACTCTAGATTTGAATTCGGCTTACTTTACACAATTCCCTAATTTTACAACAGCCATATTGAGGAAAAATGTTGAAGTTTATAACGTTAAGCGTTATAAAAATAAAATTAATATAAATAAACTTGTTAAAAAAAGATTAAGTCGAGAAATTTCCAAATAAAAAAAAAAAGTTGTTCAAATTAATAAAAAGATTATATGTGGATTATTCTTTGCTTAGTACTCAATTCACTATTCAATTCCAATTAAAAAACACTCTGTGTTCAATCTACTTTACTTTCAAGTCAAAAAACTAACACTTAACCTCAAAAACTTACTTTGTTTACTTTTGAAAAATCTATCAATCTTCCACATATAATTCTATCTATGCATTATGACGTGTCATCTGTGACTATATTGCCAATCCCGCTAACCTACCTCATGGTACAAAGTTTATTTTAACAGATTGCATCATGCGTGGCAAGCATCTTTTCCCGCAATATAATCTCATATGTGTCATTTCTAATAATTATGCATATCTTAATTTACACAAACATTCTATTCCAATTTGATTTACCGGGGTGTGTTTCGTTGCTGCAAAAGTACTCGCTACACGGACAATTGTGGGTATCAATGAAATTCAAAGCATTGCGAGGAATAACCAAACTTTTTACTTGCTCATCCTCAATAGATCTTTTTACAAGAAAAATGTATCAACAACATATGAATTACAAAACATAATCTGATAATTTACAACATACAATTTGAAATTTTAAAAAATAAGACGCAGTTTGAATTTAGAGTGAAGCTATATGTAAAGAAATTGAATTTAAAATGCAGACTTAAAATTACTACATACTATGGCCACTAACACATACTTTCTCACAGACATATCTAAATTAGGGTAAATCCGGGAGAGACGCCACATTCGGTATAGATGCCACACCCCCTCTAGTTCCACAAGTCTCCGCTAGAATGCTCCGCAAGTCAGTTCCTACAGTGTAGCTATCCAGTTTAGTGTAGTGACCACGCTTACACTTTCTTTGTGCCGTTTTATTAATAGTTAATGCAGAAAAACTAAGGTAAGTGCCTTTCTAGATTACAAAATATTTCCTGTATAGCTTACTAAAACTGCTCGTAAAGGCCAAAACAATTTTTAATCGAGTCGCTATGAATATTAGCGATGTTAGTGAGTCTCTGGGAACATTTTAGGTTAGGTCTGAGCTGTTTAGTCTGTAATGGCGATTAGCTGGAGGGTGTGGCATCTGACCCGTACAATATGGGTTAGACGCCACGCTCCGGTTAGGGGTCACATGCCACACTGGATTTGATCGTAAATTTATTTGTTTTATGAGTACATTATTATTTTACATTTAAAAAAATGGTTTGTTTGTGATATAAAACACAAATTAGGCGGAATATTTTTCAAAATAATAAATATAAAGTACAATTTAATTTTTTTTTTTACTTTTAGTAAAATGCCTACGTTATTTAAAAGAAAAGCGGGCGTTAAACCTCGTGGACAATGGACTGCACAACAGCTGCAAGAGGCTGTTACAAGGTTAAGAGCCGGGGAAATAGGCCTCAGAGAAGCAGAACGTTACTATGGCGTACCTACCAGGACCTTGAAAAGAAGCATGGAATCTGGGAATGTTGCAGTCTTAGGACATGGGCCAGCTTGTAAGTTGTCATTTTTTTCAGTTAAACCCATACCTTTTTGAACACTAATCAATACTATACGGTTGTGATTTAATTTTAAGTATCCGTGGTGCACACTTATAGGTAATGTTCATTCAATAATCTACAATACCTAATTTGATTTTTAGGTTCTCTTGGACCCGAAAATGAAGTCCGGTTGGTGAACCACATCAATAGGCTCTGTGACGCGGGGTTTAGTCCTGACAGATCAACTGTAAGGAGATTGGCATTTGAGTTCGCAGAGGCCTTAGGAATAGAACATCGGTTCAACCGAGAGACAAAGATGGCTGGGTATGACTGGCTCGGGTCATTTCTAAGAAGAAACCCTACTTTATCGATTCGGAAATCAGAAGGGCTCTCTATGGCTAGAGGGCTAGGCCTTACTCGAGAAGCAGTTAACAAATTCTATGACATTTTAGAAAATGAGATCAAACAATACAAACTTGAAAATGAACCACAAAATATTTTTAACGTGGATGAGTCTGGCGTGCAGCTTATCAATAAAGTTGGCCATGTTATTGCTAAAAAGGGTTCAAGAGTAGTACACAAACTAACGACAGGTGAGAAGGGAGAAACCGTCAGTTTAGTAGCTTGCTGTTCTGCAGAAGGAAGATTTTTACCTCCAGCCATCATTTTAAAAGGCAAAAACTTTAAAGCAGAATTTCAGGATGGGCTTCCTCCTGGATCAGCCGTGTTCATGAATAAAAAATCAGCATACATAAATACTGAACTGTTTATTAAGTGGATGAAGGAGGTCTTTATTCCTCGAAAAGCTCCTGGCAGAAACATTCTAATCTTAGATGGACATTGCTCCCATGTTTCATCCATAGCTCTACTTGAGCTTGCAGACGACAACAACATCTCATTGCTGTGCCTTCCACCACACACAACCCATGCTCTACAGCCATTGGACAAATCATTTTTTGCTCCTTTCAAGGCCTATTTTAAGACTGTAAGCAATTTATGGGTAGAGCAAAATATTGGCAGGAAATTGACTCGCTACCAAGTAGGTCCACTTATCTGTAAAGCCTGGAATAAAGCGGCTTCGGTTGGTAATGGGACGGCTGGTTTCAAATCTACAGGGATCCATCCTTTTGATAGACAAGCTATCCCTGATCATTTCTTTTCAATCTCTGAGATGGCAATAGATGCAACCACAATAAATCTAAATTCAACCAATCAGCTTCAACAAACAGTTTCTCAGCCGTCTACCAGCAAAGATATGCCAGCAGAACTAAACCCCCAGACTGATCCTGAAACGCCCTCAAAACATCTTAACAAGCTATCTCCTATTCCTCAGATGAAAATAAATAGGATTAAAAAGAAGGGTGCTGTATTACTGACATCATTTAACAACAAAAAACAAGTAAAAGAAAATCTGGAAAATAAAGAAGTGAAGGAAAGATCAAAGGAAGTCAAACAAGCTGAAAGACTGAAGAGAAAATCAGGAGACCTTAAAAACAAATCCGACCAAGAAACTCGCAATCAAGCTGAAATATTGAATATTTGCAAAGAATGTAATGAAAACTACAATTCTACAAACAAAAAATGTGATTGGCTTCGATGCGCAACATGCAAAAGGTGGCTACATGAGGATTGCACAATTTTCGAAGAGTTTTGTGTTGATTGTGGTCGTCAAAAAAGGAACAAAAATAAATAATAAATGATATGTTTTTTATTTTGAATATGTATGTGTAAAAACAATATATTCTGTATGATTTGAAAGTATATCTCTACATAAAAGCTAAGTTGTATTAAATGTGGCATCTCTCCCTGTAATACATGTGAGTTTCAGGGTCTTAAACATCAAAATAGTAGTATAACGTAAAAAGGGTCATAAGGTAAATTTTGGACATTAGCCTAATTTAAAAGATTTAGTTATTTCATAATATTATTGAACATAGAAATTCAAAGGGAAATGCAGACATTAATTAATAATTCAGAATAAATCTTACATAATATTAACTTCATATTTAATTTCAGTTTTGTTTAAATATTTAAATTATGTTTCATGATGTGTCAAAATATGAAAAACATTTAAAAGGTATTGGAGAGTTTGAAGCTTTGGTCCACTAAGTTTTTAGACAGTGATGAATGAATATTGAAAGATTATTTCAGACATCGTAAGAACTAAACTTGATAGATAATGTTGGAAGCCTGGGTGATTCATCTATGATAGAGACAGAATTTTTGTCTGAGATGTTGGCAACATTCAAAAGTCGTTGTAGGGAGGCATATTTACGGTCCCCTGGAGAACAACTTCCCATTGGTCTCCTGGTTTGTATCACGTGACATGACGTGATCTTAATGAAAGGACGCGAAGAAGAAGGAACCTTTGTTCCCACTTGCCTGAGTGATCTAGTACAGAGCAGAACTGTTTGCAGTTAGTCCTGCGAAATGTTTATCAAGTGCTTATTTGCGGTAGTTAAAGTGTAACTACCGTTTAAATATGTTTAAAGAGGAGTAAAGACAGTGCCGTACATCGTACGATAACGAAAATGTGAAATTTGTTCGTAATTTGCCTCAAAAGTAATAACTTTGGAAGTATGAATAATGGCGTGGCGTCCTTTACGCATTTTTACATAAAAACTGTGCAACGAATGGCTAAGTGAACTAAAATCAACGTGGATAGAGTGCGACGAATAAAAGTATTATGGGGTTTTCTATTTAAAATTGAATCAAATTGTGTTGTAAGTTTTCTCTTTTATAAATTCATATTTTTTTTTAAGTGCACTATAAAACAAAGAATCGTAAGTAGTAAATTTAATTTAACCAAGTCTGCATTTGAATATTTTATCAATATAAGTTGTTGTATGTTTAAGATGAAATTATTAATAATGAATGTGTGTGTTTGAGTGTCTGATTGCGATAATTGAGATGATGATTTGCCAATTTGATTTAATTATCTATTTGTGTGTTTTTGCAATTTAAAATGATACAGTAAAGTATTAATGCCAACTACTATGATTTCTTAATTTGAGTTTTTATCCTTTCCAGAAGTACTTTATGGTAACGAACCTTGTTTATTATAAATTCAGTTTTTAGTTTTTCTTTGTGTGTGAAACAAAATGGCGGCAGTATTTGGTGAACGGGGCGGTTTGGAGCCAAAGTTACCATGTGATCAACATGGCGGCTATGGTTCTGGACGTGTCCATTGGTAATCAGAGAACTGTGGTCACAGATGAAACAAGTTTATGTGTAACAGATATTTCAATGATCAACTGTTGAGTAACAGATATGATCAAAACATAACCTAACTTCAATTTTGGGGTTACGTTTTGGAACGGCCAATCGACCGATCCAATTGGGGTTAATTAATTACATTAATTAAAATAAATTCAGAGTCAATATAACAAAAGATTAAAGCCAAAGGGTGTCAGAAAAGCCCAAAATTAAGATAAAAAAGTAGTTTCTAATGTGAAAATAGTATTTATTAAAAAATTTGAAGAATTAACTAAAATTGTGTTAGTTAAATACGTGCAGACTGTGACGTATGCTTTAGCGACAAAGTCAAGCCAAAACCTTGCAGGATCTAACAGGCATGGACTTGTCCAGTCTTGTCTAAATTTGGTAGAAATGAAATAACATTAAAAGATAGGGGTTTGTAATTTTATAAAAAAAAAGTTGTTATTATTAGATTTATGTTGAAAGGAGAGCTAAATAAGCAAGGAGTAATAAAAATAATTTTGTTATGATAATTTGTTAAAAAGTTATAGACAAAAATGTAAGCGTAAACAAATCGATTTTGCAGAATTTAAATAAAATCCAAAAACAAAGTAGAGTCATTTGTAGAGTTAAAAAGGGTTAAGAAAATACAGTAATAAAAAATATAAAGTTATAAAGTTTTATAGCTAAAAAATAAAGTGTAAAGTCATTCTTGGGCATAAAAAGGCCAATAACTCATAAAGTTCAAATGTAATTAAATCATAAAAAATAGCATTTAATATAGTAAAAAATAGGGCATAATCAAGCCAAAGTTCAATATAAATAAATAAATAGTTTTGTAAAAATAAAATAAATTAATAAAAATTTTTACTAATTCAAAATAAATACAAGGGAGATGAATAAACGGGAAATATTGATAAAATAGGGTATATATATGTGTAATAAATTGTAATGCCATGTGAGATATGAAAAGAGCTTTAAAGGGGGGGAATGAGACGCCGAAAACCAAACGAAGGCAATTAGAGTAACATCAAGCTGAATAACTAAATAACCAAACAAGCTATCGAAAAACCAACACCAGATTTACGCGTTTCAAGACCAACCGAAGAGGATACAAGCAAGAAAAAATGGAAAATTTCAAATTTACAGGAAATAAATTTCAAAATTTAAGCAAAACTAACGAAGTCTATAACTCAAGAATGAAGAGGAGTAGAAACACCATTCGAATTCCAGGGAAACCAGAAAACGTCAACCAATCCATAGAAGTCAACAAAATCAAAATCCGACCACGCAAAAAGAAGTTATAGAGTTTGGGTGAAATCAATGCAAAAATTGTCAAACGACAAGTTCATACAGGCACTCAAGGCCCAAGCTGCGACGGGGAAGTGACGTCATCGGATCCACTACGAAGAGCAAAACAGACTGCACATTGAAATTCAATAAATGAAGATAATAATTAAATTAGGCCTAATCGATGGGAAATAAAGGCACTAAAATTCATCAAATAAATCAGGAAATATATTAAGACCAAAAGATATATTTCTAAAGCAAGAAACCAGGATTTCTTGTTACATAGAGGAAGATGCTGGTTTGACAAGTAAAAAGTCGACGATAGAAGCCTGCATCCCCTTTAACATCAGTTTAGCACGAAGCGCCATCGAGTAAACAACTGACCGAGCTCCGAGGGTACTTAAAAGAAAGGCGTAGGGCGATCAGTTTAGGTGTGCGTTACGTTTCTAGCTCCGGCCTAAAGCTAAGTCGGGTCGTGATAATTTCGGGAGAAGAATATCCATATAAACGGCCTATCTTGCCAAAAGATACTACAATCAACTGGGAGAGGACAACTTTAATTAAGTCTAGGAGAAGACAACTGTAAGCCGAAGAAACCATTCTGGGGACCAAGGAGAACAACTTTAAATCGCTGGAAATCGACAGAAGAAATTAATTGTTACACAGTAAAGGTATTTTTTTTTTTTATTTTAAAAATAACTTAGAAATATTTTTGTCAAAATTAAATTTTTATTTTTCATTTTTTTTTGTTTTCTATTAATAAATTGTTTGTAAACGGCTTGCAAGGTGGCAGCACGTTACAAAATGGCGCCCGAACTTCTTTACCATAAACGAAAACACTGGGAAGGATGACTTTAATGGAAACATAGTGGTTGGCTGTATTTCAAGATTTTGAAAAAGTTTTAAAAGTTTTTAAGGTTAATAAATAAAATTTATAAAGGGTTAATTAATAAATATACGATGGCAGAACTAGATGATTCTGGTATTTCGATATTAAATCATTCAACAAATGACAGTGTCTTGGAAAATGAAAATAAGGTAAATACAGAAGTAAATTCAGTTACAAAGATGGAAAATAATAAAGAAGTTGATAATACATATGTAGATAGTAGCAATAAATCAAAAAGTAATGAAATGGATATGTTTGAATTTTTGAAATGTATGAATAATAGATTTGAAGAATATAGACTAGAAGATAAACAAGACTTTAACAATTTTAGGTTAGAGGTAAATAATAAATTTGATAACTCTAAAAAAGATTCAGATGATAAATTTGAAAAGTTGAATAATAGATTTGAAAATTCAGAAAAGAAATCTGATGAGTTAAGTAAAAAGATTGATGATTCTAAAAAAGATTTTGATAAATTAAATCAGAAATTTGAGGATAAGTTCAGTGAGTTTAGACAGGAAGTTAAGGATGATTTTGTTAAGTTGAACTCTAAATTCAAGAAAAATGAAGTAGCGATTGATAGTTTAAAAGTAGAAGTAGGTACTTTAACAAAAAAGTTTGAAGTTAATAAAGTAGAGACTGATAAAAAAGTCAAAGCAGTTTCAAATGAAATGAAGGGTAAATTTAAGGCAGTTGATGATAAATTTATTAAAGCTAGGGATGTAGTCAATGAGAAATTTGTAAAAGTTAATGAAAATTTAGTACATACTAATAATAAGATTAAGAAATTGGATAGGAAATATGAACAAGTTGAGAATAAAGTTGTAGAAATCTTAAATTCTGAAATAGATAGTGTACAGAAAGATGTTAAGGAACTTAGAGATGAGTTTGAGGTTAGGTTAGAAACTAAGTCTGTAGTTATGTTAGGAGAGGCGAAAAATGAAACAATAATACCAGAATTTTTTCATGAAAAAAGGGAACCACACCCTAAGACATTTATTAAGGCTTTAGATACCTTTAATAGGTATAGAAATGAGAAATGGGAATATAAATTAGTTCTCATTAGGAAATATTTTAAGGAAGAGGCAAGTACTTGGTTTGATGTGCATAATCAAGAGTGGTCAGGGTTTGAAGATTTTAAACTTGCTTTTCTAGAGAGATTCTGGTTGCAAGACAAACAAGAAAATCTCCGTATGAAAATAATGTTAGGAAAACAATATGCAGGGCCTATCAAAGATATACATAACTATATCATTAGGTTACATCACCAAACACAGTTCTTAGATCCACCTATGTCAATGGAGACTTTTACGCGTCACATAGTGAAACAATTGCCGGATGAATTAAGGGTAGTTATTTTAGCAGCGGCACCTGAGAACCTTAGTAAACTTGAAAAAATAATTATGGATTGGCAGGAAAGTAATAAATATGTACAAGATAGCAATAAACAGAATAGCTTTGATAGGAATAGGCAACCACAAGAAATTAAATACAATTCACATAATCAGAATAGGCCACTATACCACAACAATAACAATAGGCAATTTCAAAACAATAGATTTCCACAGGGCTATAATAATAATGGGCAATTCCAAAATAGGATGCCACAACAACAATTTGAAAGAAATATGCAGCAACAACAACAAATGCCTCCGCAGGGGTATCAACAAAATAGAAATTTTCAGGGTAATATACCACAACAAGGTTACACTAATGGTAGGCCTATGCCGAGGCAGGTGAACGGTGATCAGCAAAAGGGAAACGAAAGGAGACAATAGTACGTTCGGCTGGGATGCTATTGTCCAATGAAAATGATAGGCCGACTGGAACAAAAGAAGCTTTTAGTTTGGATAATCAAGATGTCCTGATAGACGAGAGTAATTACACTGACATTAAGTCACAACCCATTAAAGGTTTATAGAAATTGAGATTAAAGTTTTAAATAGAAATTATAAATGCATTGTAGATTCAGGTTCAGAGATAACCGTAATTAATGAAAATATTTTTAAT